>JAHWFP010077375.1:19277-63785 GCA_023313725.1 Lithobius niger
TTACGGTAAGTCGACAAGCCAATGAGCTCACGAAACAACCATTGTTATGGTAACTCGACAAGCCAATGAGCTCATGAAACAAGCACTGTTACGGCAAGTCGACAAGCCAGTGGGCTCATGAAACAACCACTGTTATGGGGAGCTCGATAAGCCATTGAGCTCACGAAACAACCATTGTTACGGTGAGGTCGACAAGCCAATAAGCTCACGAACAACCATTGTCATGGCAACTCGACAAACCAATGAGCTCACGAAACAAGCACTCTTATGGGGAACTTGACAAGCCAATGAGCTCATGAAACAACCACTGTTAGGAGAAGTTGACAAGCCACGAGCTCATTAACAACCATTGCTACGGAGAAGTCGACAAGCCAATGCGTTCATGAAACAACCATTGTTAAGGGCAAGTCGACATCGACAAGCCAATGAGCTCACAAAACAACCATTGTTAAGGGCAAGTCGACAAGCCAATGAGCTCACGAAACAACCATTGTTACGGCGAATTCGACAAGCCAGTGAGCTCACGAAACAACCATTGTTACAGGCAAGTCGACAAGCCCATTAGCTCACGAAACAACCATTGTTACCGACAAGTCTACAAAGCCATCAGCTCCACAAAATAACAGCTGTTAAGGACAAGTATAGACTGAGCAATGGGATCCCTAAAAAAAAATACCAGACCACATTAAGAGGCAACCCTGTTATCACCCGTGAAATGTTCGGTATACTGGCTTTTCGGTTAGTGAAAGAAAAACGGGAAATTCAAATCATAATGGTGCTAAATGTCACGTTTGAACCATTGAGTACATTTGTTACCAGTGGCGGATTTAATGAAATAGCCTTGGGGGCAAAGTCTCGAAATTCTGAGAACCTTTTTTATCTTTCTTTTTTTGGCTAGCTGAAACACGACAATGTTCTTTGTTATTAGTACTATTTTACTACTGATGCTTGGGGAAATGAAGGCCCCTTTCACCATGAAGGCCCATGAAGGCCATTTTACGTCGAAGGTCCGAGGGGGCCTCCCCCGTTGTACCTAAGGAAAACAATGAATCGAAGCTAAAATACATGGACACAACAGATACCAAAGACACAAGAATTTAATTACCCAAATTTTCGGTAAAATCGCCTATAGCTCTTGTAATGTTAAAGAAAATCACTTATTTGAGGCAGCTTGCATGTTGCCATACGTCAAAAGCACTTGTAGCAACACAAAACACCGTGATATAAACATGTCCAACACGATTGAATCAAATCGGTCATTGACATAATTTGAATTGGTAAAAACCGTGAAAACGGTATTGTAGTTGAGATGCATGGGCTAAAACTTGGGTATTTGTTGTTGTCTGGTTTTATATACTTTTGATCCCACGTAAGGTTGCAACAAAATACGAACGTTGGCTGGTGACCACTGTTTGTATATGTAAATATTAGATATCTGCTGTTGTAACAGTGACTCGCAAAACATTTAACCCGAAAGGAGTGAATGTCATAATTTCGCCATCATATAGCTTTATGTTTAAACTCAACAGGAAATCTCTAAACAAAATATTTATATTTGTTACGTGAAGCGCAGCCCACTATACTTCGGCTTACGTCCAAGTTGAACAACGAGCTCCTTGTTGGAGAAATGGACAGCCCGTTAAATTGAGCTGAAGCCAGAGAATGCACACTGATGCGTGGGAGAGAGATGAAGGGACTCGTCAAATGGGCAATTAGTATTTAACAATCATACTTACGACCAAGAAGACCTAAGAACACCAAGTGGGATGAAATCAGTAGCCTAAGGGTAGAATGAGCATACGCACTACGCAGTAAACATTTCATTAATTCCTGCCTAAACTACCAATTCTTAGCTTTAGGTTTAAGGAGTAGCTACACAGAATATCAAAAATGCCGTATGATCGTCGCGCATGCATGCGCTCCTAAAGCTTTTAAAACAGAAATTCGTAATTATTTCCAATTTATCTATACTATATAAATATTATAAGACTAGAGGAAGTTCGTGCCTACGCACGGGTCGGTCATGACTTAAGTTTACAGACCCACTCCCCCCCCCTCCCGACCCCACTCCCAACCCCCAACCCCCTCACTTCCACTCCCCACTCGAAATTAACAAAGTAGCTTAGTTTGATTTAAAACTATAAGCATTTATCTGAAACATGGATTCTTTCATTTTACTCATCAACAATCAACGGTTTGGACGCTAGTTTTCAATCATTAGCATGTGCACCAAGAATTGTTAGGCACCGTAGCAAAGACATTACACCTGGAGGCCGTCCCCAATGTGTGACTGCGGTGAGGCTGAGGAGTCAGTGTCACATTTTCTACTTGAGTGCAGACGGTGGGCACAGTTCCGGCGCGTTGGGCTGGGTAAGAGTGGGAATCTTATAGGGGTCCCTGAGTGTTCAGGTGGTCGGGAGACCGCGGGTCAACTTCCGGGCTGTCTTGGGTTTCTGTACAGCGACCGGGCGTTTTACGGAGTAGGGTCAAGTACCTAGGCATTCCATGGTATTATGTGTATTCATGTCGTAGGTTAAGTAGTTTAAGTTTAGCGTAGGAGTGCATAGCGTGTGGGCTGTTAGACTCCTGTAAGTGTAATAAATAAATAAATCAGACATTACACGTGCACGAAAACAATGAGAAGCGATTAAAGTGATTGTTGTCCTTCCGGTTTTCCGTTAACTTTCCTTTTCCTTTTCTCAGCTCAGCCGGGATCCAGAATTATTATGTAGATGTATGAGAAATTTCACGGAAATGGTATGTAGGCAATGGGGGAGAGTTATAACAGTATCGCCACCGCCAAACTACGTTGGTGTATTGAGAATTGTGATAGTTGTGATAGCAGCGATGCCTATCCACCTACATCTAGTGAGGATGACCCCCACCCCAACCCTCCCTAATACCAAATACCTCCTAATGGCTCTACCAAATACAGGCTGTGTTGCGTTTTGGTTTATTAATGTATCTAGACACACGCTAGTGTGTCGCCGCCAAGTAGATGATTTATTGTTGTTGGAGCGGAATTGTTAGAGTGTAACAAAGTAGCATTTTTGTTCTCTCCGGTTTTACTCTGCATTGTGTTGGTTCGTAGTTGTAGTGTTGTTGTATCAGAGTAGCCGCAGGATGCATGGCTCTGGGCCTTTTTCTGCGTAATAAATTCAAATTCAAATTAGATTAAGATGGCGACTCACTAGCAGACTGTGTCTTTTATTACCAATAACGAGCTTATACATGATTTCAGCATACTGGTTTACATCCCCCATGCAGTAGAAATCTTGTGTTGGAAATCGTTGGAATCAGGTGTCTTGGGTCCAGTAACGAAGAATACCACAACATTTAAGTTTGGGAAGGTGTCCTTTATGGAGAAAACGTGGCCTCCATAACGTTGATTTGTTTTACTGGCTAACTACTAGCTAAGGTCAGGGCTCCCACGTTAATACTCATAAGGTATTTAGACATATCTACAGCTCGTTAGGGAAAGTTTGCGTATCTAAATTTTGGCACACAGGTAAAGAGTAGTACTGGGAGAGCCTTTTTGTAAAATAGGAGTTGCAGCTAGAAGAATGTGGCCCTGAAGTGGCGTGTAAATGCAATATTATTGTTGTAACCATTGTTTGTATTGTTATCCAACAGTCTATAATGACATGCTTAAGCGTGATACGCACACCGTTTCAGTACTTGTGTACCGCAACAATTCAGTCGAATTCTAACAAAATAACTATTCTTGCAATTATTGAACTGTTTGTTTCAACGATAGGGTAAATAAACTAACCTGGTTGCTGGTTGGATACCGTTTCGTGAGTTTTATATTATGTGATATTTGAAAAGCGAAATATTATGTGATCAGTGAATTTTGTAGTATGTGATTGCTAAGTACGTGAATACTCCATGGTAACTAAACTACGGAAGTTGCAACAGAAAAGAGACTTGGAATCTATCATTGCCAGGAAAATTTGAAACACAATGCAGATCGTGGGCACATGGTCAAGTTTAGTAGGAAAATAGTAATTTTTTTCAAAGATGTGTTTCTTAGTAATGTGCCGAGTTTGATGGTTACGCTAAACACATGCTAGTGTGATGCCACAAGTAGACGATCGGCCAAGTAGTTGAGATTAATTGTGAGTGAGTAGATGATTTATTGTCGTTGGAGCTTAATTGTTAGAGCATCATTGTTAGAGTGTAATTGTTGCCAGATGGCTTAGCATCACGGCTCTGGGTAATAAAAAATTGAAAAAATTGAAATTTCCAGATGGCCAAGTAGATGAGATAAATTGTGATTGAGTGAGCAATTCCAACTTCATTGCGTGATTAAAATTAACCTAGGGAGGAGCAACTAAAGGGGGATGCACTGATTGAGTGAGCAAAGCAAACGAAAATCAGCGTTTGTTAGTCAGTGCGCTCACAAATGGGATTGAACAAACTTAAGCATGTGAAACATGGGCATACAATAAACCAAACCGTGTCACTTTGGCTGATGTAACGGCTAATTGGGCAATACCAAATGTGAAAATTAAGAATGAGAAAATTTATAGCATAAAATACCTCTAGACAAAAAAGGTAGAGGTGACTATTAGACCGTGGGATTCTTTGTATTCACAGGCCTATGAAAGTTGTGATTTCCACCCAAAACCAAAAATGGTATAAGAGAAGCTGCCAAGTATCCAAAAAGGGTCGGCCTTTGAAAGTAGTGATATCATTGAACCAGGGAAAGGCTTCCAAGGTTAATCCTATTAGCCAAGTTAGTCGTACTGAAGAATACTTTGAACGTTAAATGAAAGCTTGAAGATTGCTATCGCTAGTAGCAATCTTCTAGTTTTCATTTAACTTTCAAACTATTTGTAGGTGCCATTGACTTGGCTAATAGGATTAACCTTGGTGGCCTTTCCCTGGTTGAATGATATCACTACTGTCAAAGGCCGACCCTTTTGGATACTTGGCGGTTTTTCTTATACCAGTTTTGGTTTTGGGTGGCTCAGTATTAACATGACCCGGATTCGAACTGGCGAACCATTCCGTAACCAGATAACTGCACCATACCACCTTTACGGATATGGCCGACGAGTGGTATGGCAGTGATCCTGTGACGGACTGCTTCGTCAGTTCGAATTGACGTCACGTCACTCGAACGAAACGTAAGTGCGTAAAGGTGGTTTACTTACGGGTTATTACTAGCGTATGATTTTCGCAGAGGTCCATTTCCGACTTTGTTTTACAGCGACTTGTGTCAATTTATTTCTTGTGAGTTTTGTAGGAATTGCAGCATTTGCACATAATCTTAACAATACACACGCTCACAGACAGCAAACGAATGACTTATTTCTAGTCTGCAGCTAAAACTTCGTCACCCCCACCCTTAAAGAGGCAAAAATGACAGCACAGTCTGGGAACAGCTGCGTCATTTATGTCCACTCTTCTAGACGTTCAACATGGTTTAGCTGTCATCTTCCCCCAATGCCATTGAGTTCCAGCGTTCCTGACGAACACCAGTCGTAGAAAGGCACTCGTCTGCCATCAACTCTCAAAAAGACGAAGCAGGCGCGATTTTGGGCGCCAATGCGTCAACACTTGACTTGCTCATGATGGGCCCCAAGAAAGGAAAGGAAGGGAGGGATGGAGTGCTGGAGGGGATGGGTTTAAATTTCCCTCTTGAGAAGTGTCGGATGAGCACCCCCCTCCACCCCTCCCTATTTTCCCTTCCTCGCATCTCCTCTCTGGGTAGTCTTTGAAACTGGAAAACAAAGTGTAAAAAAGAAATGGAAATGGATGTTGGACAGACTTGGATGGGTCAAGTTTTCATTGGTGCACCTGGTATATGAACACCTGACCCGCAGTTTCGGCTCACACCCGGTGACCCGGTAACCCAGTGATCCTAACTTAACAGTCAGATTAAAATGAAGAACGTGGTTGGCGAAAGAAAATTAATTTTTAGTTTAACGTCCTACCCTTTTTAAACACTGGCAAAGAAGGCAGTTTTTTTTTTTTAAATAACTCACGTATACCAAAACACACTGGCCCACAGGACTGTGTAGCTCCCTCTTTTTTTTAGCTCATCGTTTGGTCTACAGGTCTGTGTGACTCATTTTTTTTAGCTAATCATTTGGCTTGTAAACATGTCTGCATGACTCATGTTTTAGCTCATGATTTGGCCTACAGGACTGTATGGCTCATTTTTAACTGCTTATGCATATGATGCATAAAGCAGTTATTGAAATACAGTCGGGGAGAAAAAAGGGCTTGCGTCGTGAGCTATTGTTAAATGACGTCACGTCCTACTCCAGTCGTTTATTTAAACGGGTCATGCCTATCACCTTTAGCGTCTGGCCAGAAGTGACTGAAATATTAGTCGATTTTTCATGATTTCGATTAGAAGACATGCCAGCAAATGTAGATGTTGTTATTAAAATGTTTATGGTTAAATCGTTTGCATATGAAGGGTTGTAGGTCCTTGACTAAAAATGTTTGCCAATTATGTTTCTGTATGAAAAAAAAGTTGAACCAGAACTGGCCCAGCTTATTTCAGGTTTTGACAACATGCACGGAAAACGGAATTCTATTTGTTGTTGGGCTATTGACTAACTACTGAAAAAAAAATGGCGGCTACTTTACGGTTCGCTGGGAAGGCTGTCCTAGGAATCTACGCGTATTGGCAATTCGGGTAATTATGTGGCTCCTGCTAATCAGGTAATTATTGTATAATCGATTATTTAGTGTAACAGTTTGTTGTAGATCAATTCGACAAACGTGTGAGGCAACGGGATAGTGCATACTAGGTGCGTAGCTAACGGAATGAAGGCAGAATTATAAATTCAATCCACGATCACTTTCGATAGTAAAATAAACACTAGAGGGAACAAGTTACTTTACGCGGCTTATGGGAAGAATAAGGGCTCCTCGCCGATTGATCTCTCGTTAGGCTAGAATGACGTAAAATGATCAACTGAACAGTGCATGGCTTTTCAGGAAATTCGTGGAGAATGTGCCAGAAGAACTGATCCTCATGTATGAAGATGACGTAAAGCTTTACCACAGATTGAACTCTGTGAAACTCTACAACAAGATATTCGTATAGTTTAGAATCCTGGGCACTTGCCAATTATATGTGCTTCCATCCTTCTAAATGTTTCGTTCTACGTATTGGAAAAAAATCGTGTTGCACACTTCACTTATTCTCTTGCTAACCAACAAATTTCTAAAGTTTACTCGATGAAAGAACTTGAAATCATTATTGATAACGCATTGAAATTTTATTTAAAAACGGAGCAAGGGTGTAAAAAGTAGGGTGGAGCGATTTGCGATTTTTAATCGCGATTGCGATTTTTAGTACGAAAATCGTTTTATTTAAAATCGCATCAAAAGTCGCGATTTTGTAAAGCGATTTAATCACCTAAATTAATTAATTTAATTAATAAGTAAATTATTAAATAATAAAGTCAATAAGTAAA
The DNA here is from genome assembly GCA_023313725.1 of Lithobius niger. NCBI lineage: Eukaryota > Metazoa > Arthropoda > Chilopoda > Lithobiomorpha > Lithobiidae > Lithobius > Lithobius niger. Next base: position 26,720 of record JAHWFP010077375.1, read on the forward strand.
TTAATCACGAAACTCCTTGTGCTATCGATTTTTTTTTTTATTCTTTTCAGGAGAAAAAAATGTTTGTTTATTTGGCTTATAACATTTTTTGTTTTATTGTGTCCAACAAAAAAATTAAATATTTTTCGTACAATTCCAATGGTGTGATTAATGTAAAGTGAACCAAACAATTTTATTTTACCCCACGTGTGAAAAACAGATGAACATAACAAGTAGGCCTACATAGTGTGTACAAAATATCTTGGGGGGAAAATCGCAAAAATCGCAAAATCGCGATTTTTTTTACTGAATCGCATCACATCGCATAGCATCGCTTATTTTGAAAATCGCTCCACCCTAGTAAAAAGCCTTCAAAATGTGTTTCGGTTTACGTTCTACTTTCACTAACTGAAACACTGATATCACACGGATGCATTTCATCTTTATCGTTCCGAAAATCGAATATTATATACAGACATGTCTCCACAAAATACGAAATTGACAAAACAAAAAATCGAGACAGTTCAAAGAATGGTTACTCGTCAGTGCAGACATTTAAAGCATTCCTTTATGAAGATCGCTTAAACAGTTGGAAATTCCTACTATGCCGGAACGTAGAATACGAGATAATCCTATGTGAATGTCTTACTGAAATATCTATTTAAATCTTTAATGAATCAGTTGATTTGCCCAATGAGACTTGTTTTGAATTCTCCAATGTCAGTTTTACTCGTGGTCACAGTAAAAAGATCAAAAAACCAGCTTTCAGAACTGATACGGGAAATCATGTTTTACTATGCTTTTCATTAGTAGGTGGAATACCTTTGCCAGAGTCTTTTGTGAAGTCTACAACGATCAGTAACTGAAAGAGCCGCCATGACAAACTAACTCCTTCACTGATGTTTTAAACATGTGCTTTTTATCCGTCTCGGTCGGTCTTTTATTGTTTATTGTTCCAGCGATGAAACCTATCCAGAACGGATTGGGGAAGGTGAGATGGTTGAACAAGAATATTTTGGACCTTTGCCGAGTAGTGGCGATGCTTTCGTGGATCGTGAGTTAAGCAGATTTGTTTGACGCAGCGTCAACAGGAGAAATATTATAAAACGGTTAAAGTTGGACATGTTGGACATAGATATATATATAATACCGAACACATTTCACAGCATCAATTATGATTCATAAAAAGGAACGTAAACTTTAGCGACCAAATGCTGAGCATGAGATTGGAAAAAGGGTGGGGAGGAGGGACGTCCACAACCTTATTAATTTACCCCCCCCCCCGTTCCCGAATTTCCTTTTCACCAGGGTCTAGGTCACCGCTTCCTTTACTCAGTGGTGTCCACGGGGGGGGGGAAAGAGACAAAATTCCCCCCCCCAAAAAAAATTAAGGCTGATTCCCTTATTGTTTTAATGACTGTTTTCACAAAATATATATTTTTTGATTGGTTTGTCTACTATGAGGGGGGGGGAGAAGAACGAAGTTTCCCCAGCCAGCCAGACGTAAAAACTAGAAGTTAAGAGTCTCATTACCATCATCACTTAACGAACGATCAGCTCGTCTGCAGAAAGCTAACAAAGTTTAAAAATGCCAGTCGGCTTCAACATTTTTCAAATTCCTATTTTGACTGACATTTAAAGGTTTTTTAGGCTGCAGCTTTAAAATAACGTTTAACAATGAAAATAAACTTCCTACATGGTGTATTTAATAAACATAATTATAATTGCTTGGTGGCCAACAGTGTGCCATGTCACGCATTCATATTTTTATAATCGTTCAATTTTTTAACCCTTCTTTACCCCCACCAATTCCAAATTTTCAAAAAATAGTATATTTCATAACATGGTTAGTTGGCGCCCAAATACCCATGCTATGGCAGAAACAACTTTTTTCTAAATTTATAAGGGATTAACATTTTTTTCCAGCTTTCTATATTTGATATCGTATGGTTTGTTATAGTGTATTGCGATTTTGGTGATTTTTTTGTGATTTATTCTACTAGTTTAAGCTTAGTTCTATACTTGAGTTAAACGAGACGGAAAGCCAATGGACTCAAAATTGGTTAACGAAATACGGATGCAAACTTGTTTACGTTGCCTCTTGGACTTATATGTCAGACTGCCTGAGCAGGGAATCGAACCACGACCTCTGAAAGGTCCTAATAATTTACCGTCAATTCCTTGTTTCAAATTAAAAATTGGCGTATCACGTGACACGAGTAACTTCCACAGTTCACTCCAACTGCTAGGACAGTGCTTTTTACGGTGTGCTCGCAGCGCGCCTGGTAACAGAATCGGAGGCTAAACGGATTACGCGTCGAACCTCTATGGTCAACCGTTTATAGATATTGGCAATCGTAGTTAAATGGACATAGCCTCCATACGTTTCAAACTTTCCGTAAGTATGATGAACGCACTGTTTGCTTGAATTGCCTACATCCGTAACATATAGTCAGCACCTGAAATTTTAGAAGAAAGCCATCAAACCTATGGAGGCAAGGCTTTTCTGGAAGGTTTATTTAAAACAAACTAAACTTGTAGTACTTGTACTAATGACTTAAAAATCTTGTAAACACTCACATCATGGGGGTCTGAGGGGGCGGGGGGCAGAAGCTGAGGCGTTTTTAGAAATTTTGACTGATGAAAATGTCATTTTTGAAGTCCAAAAATTACTTTTTTTTCCAATTTGCTCAGTTTTTTTGTGTGACCCCACCCGATGTTGATGGGACCTTCTCTCGAGAGTATCCAAAAAATGCATGCGCCCCCTTAAATGTCCTCTGCTCCTCTCCCCCTCCCCCCTCTCCCCAGCGATAAATAATGACCGGTCCCTGCTTAATAGTGTTTGATTAATTTTGATACGTGTTAAAATCTCCGCTATCCTTCAGTATTGGCGGCTGATTTATATCGTATTAACATATCATGGCTTTCACTTCCGATTAATTTCCCCATATAGTGATTAGAACGGTATTGAGAGCTAATATTACCATCGCTGTGTTAATAAACAGGACGGAAAGCCAAATGTATTCGAAATGTGAAAAATAAATAGTTAAATACGGATGCCAATCTATTTACGTTGCCTTTTGGACTTCAATGTCAGATTACCTGAGCGGGAATTGAACCCACGACCGAAATGCCGAAATCCTACCGCTCAGCCATAGCTTTCGAAGCCATACCGTTTGAGGCCGTGTCGGTATGGCTGAGGGGTTGGCCTCTGATCTCAGAGGTCGTTGGTTCAGTTCCCCGAATATACCACGAGTCACGGCTGCATGTCGTGATGTCATCGTGAGTTAGCCACTGACGAACAAGAATAGAAGACCTCTTTGGCCGTCTAAGTAGACTAGCCCAATGTTACGTGATACGCGCGTCACGGAAAACGGCCGTGACTCGTGGTTTAGGCAGTCTGATATTTAAGTCCAAAAGGCGACGCACATAGGTTTGCATTTGTATTTATCATTACTGTGTTCATGATAATATTATTATTTTGTTGTTTTGAGAGCCAACTTGCCCAATTTCGCTGATAAAGTGTAGCATGTGTCCAATTTCAAATGAATCGAAAAACAGATTCAAAACTTAACGTGTGGAGAGCAGTGACGGCGTCAGGACTAAATTGTTTGGGGGGCCGACAGAGGGCACATCTGGAAACCGGGTGGGCCAAGGATTTTATTTTTCAAGGCATCCACATTAGGGACTTTTATTCCGTTTAATTCAACCTTAACGTAACCTAAGCTTCAATACAGTACAATTTATTTGTTAAATAAGCCCCATAAACACACAAAATTAGTTAGGGTACACATATATTGCAAAGTTGCTAAAAAAAAAAGAATACATATATAAATTAAATTAAATAAAAAAATAAAAAAATTAAAGTTCTGTTTATTCAAGTTTAGTCTGCAATTTTTTTTTTATTTTTTTTTTCTGGCGGTGACCTGAGTTTTGGGGTTGGGGGGGGGGGGCTATGGCCCACCCCTGGCGCCGTCACTGGTGGAGAGAGATTCAGATACATGCCAGCACAGAATGAGTAGTGCCTTTGAACTGTTTCGTTTTAAGTTGCAAAGCACTGATTATCCGAGCCATTATCACGGAAACGAAAAGAAAAAATACAGTCTAAAATATATATTGATCAAATTAAGTAGTGGTTATTGGCGAAAAAGGTATGGTGATAATTCAGTTTAATGATAATACTAGTATAATAATTTTATACACTAAAGCTGGCTTGCAGTAAACATTACTGTGTGACTATGAAGCCCTGAAAGAGGCTCGCGTTGTGTAATTTGCAGTTAGGCTCAAAGCCAAGTTGGATTCCTATTTCCACTTTCACAAATTATGTTTACATTCTTGTAGTCAGAGGAAACGTATCGCCCGGCTAGCTCAGTCGGTAGAGCACGAGACTCTTAATCTCGGGGTCGTGGGTTCGAGCCCCACGTTGGGCGGCAGTTTTTTTTTTTTATATTTTTGGCTTTCCCTTTTTTTTTTATTTGTTTATTTGTTTATGTATATTGAAGTGTTAGTTAGTCTACATACAGTTTCGTACGCTTTTTAGCCCAGACAAATTATTTGGTGGCGTACTCTCATGGCCAAAAAATTAAAAATATAAATCTTTGTTAAATTACATAAAATACTGTATTGCATTCATTGCAAATTGGATGTTAACAAGAAGTGAGATTTACAACTGTTCAGATCCGTTGATATCCAGTTAATCTCCTTTCGTGCTCGTGGTGAATGAGAAGAGGTAGCACTCAGACTAATTGCTTGAAAGCATCGGAAAGAGAAGGGTCACATGTGCGCATGTCGACTGTGGCATGTGGAAAACTCTACGCATTTCATAGCAGAATCGGGGCACGTCGTCCCAGACAACCGTAGTAGTTTGTTGAAAAGGACGTTAATTCGATATTTTCATTTTTTTCTTACGGTTTTCCGGTTTGAATCTCTGATTTACAGATCCTAACCTTTTTGGACTTTGAAGGTGAATCAGTTTTTCCTCTCTGTGTGACTCTTAAAATATCCCATTAACAATTCAAATCTTGATTGTCCCCCCTATTACTTGGGAGCACTACCGAGTGTCTCCAAACACGGTTCGGAGCCCTCCGAAAAATAGTCAGCATAATGAAAAATGGCTATGCATTTAATGCATAGAAAATTGCAAAAATGTCATAAAATTGTTGAAGGAAGACACATTCTAATGGTTTTCCCCAGGCTCCCTGAATTGTAGATGTGGCCGTGCTTACAACACAAAGTCTAAAGGAACACAGAACATCTTGTACAAGAAGAGTTACATAGTTGTTTTTTTCTCAAAGGATAGCAGCGTGCACACGGGAAGGAAGGAATAACTGCCCCTACCCTTTTAGAAAAATGTCCTTTCTTATTTAAATATGGCAGCAATTTGTGATGCTGCTTCTGGCTCTGTAGTGGAAAGCAAGCCAAGGCAGCTTTTATCCTAGCTGGCCTTGGCCTGACGAACATCAATTCAACATTGCATGGCCTGAATCGTGCGTCTTAAAACTGTCTATTGTCAAAATTAATTGTGCCCATCCAAAGATTTGCCCATTCCCATTCGGGAGTCTGTGCAAGCCGCTGCCCAGGGAACAAGGCCAGCTGAGATAGTAGCTGCGTTCCTCGCTCCACATTCTAGGCCCGTCAGCTTGCTTCTGTTTAGTGACAGACACGCTAGGAGTCGTCCAGCACCGTACAGATTGAGAACCTAAAGGAATTTGTATCTGGACTAAGTGAATGTGTGAAAAGCCCTCAATGTGGGCCAGATCTCGCAATTTGATCCTTACCTTTACATGTTTAAAGTTTAAAGCATACATTTTGTTCAGATACCAATCCTCATGCCGTACAGCACTGGACGGCATTTGGCGTGTCTGTCACTAAGTAAATTACAATCAGTAATGCCGGAAGAGCACAGAGCTGACGGGCCTGGAGCGTGGAACGAGGAACACAGCTATTATCTCAGCGGGCTTTGCCAGGGAAGATGCAAAACCAAGAGGCCGAGAGGGGATAAAAAACTGAGAATAAAACTAACAAAATAGTGAGAAATTTTTTTTATAATAGGTTTTTTTAAATATATATATATCACAGCCTAAAACGTACAAAATTAGTGTTGCTGTTATTCAGAAACAACCTTGGTGTTACGCTTGGAAATTTTACTTATCCGTAACCATTCAACAAATTCGACCAGTAACGTTCAGCCATTAAGCTGGTGCTCTTGTGGTAAGTCCATTGTGTATGCCTACATACATTCAAACTGCATGAAATAGTTGGTTAACTATGTTAACTAATCCTTGAGTTAATCTTACTATATAGTAACCGCGTTTATCGGCCAGTGTGCGCAAAAATTGGATTGAAAAAATTTTAATCCGTGAAAGCGTTTCTTAGCCAGTGTGTGCGAAAATGGGAGTGGGAGTGGGAGTGGGGAGTTGGGAATGGGGAGTCGGGAGTTGGGAGTGCGAGTGGGGAGTGGGAGTGAGGGGGTTGGGAGTGGGGAGTGGGAGTGGGGTCGGGAGGGGGAGGGAAATGGGTCTGTAAACTTAATTCATGACCGGCCCCGTGCGTAGCACGGGCTTCCTCTAGTCTTACTATATAGTTCGTTTAATGCTAGGCCGGGGCGTGTGCAGTTGTGGGGTTTGTGGTTAATTTTATTTTCCAGCTGTGGGGCTACAGCATCGGCGCCCTTGGTTTTTTAATGACGTGGCATTGTCACTTGATCTGCCACAACTATTTTGCTACGTGGGTGAGATTCAGAGAGTGACGTGACGAGAAGCCAATGGGACCTGACTGAATTAATGCACAACTCTGTACAGAGCAGGACTGATGTGACAGAGATTGTATTAACCGATGGAGTTCATTGGCAACAATATTGGTTCAGCTTGATGCGGTAATTTACCAGAGGAAATAAAGGGGAACCAACTTTGCAGTCTGGTTCAGAATTCAGTGATGGTAAATTACGATCGTCCTCCGAGTAGGCACAAGTTATCGTTTGTTTATGAACTGAAACCGTTACGAAAAACGCCACTACCTGATCATTTACTTGATCGTTTGCTTGATCTTTTTTGGTGTGGAATGTCTGTCAGCACCATAAGAGTTGCAAAGAGAAAATGCCGTTGAGCGAAGCAAGATAACGCCGAATGAGCGAGCATTAGAGAGAGACTCGGCTAGTAGGTTTTAGAAGTCTACTACAAAATTAGAACCCTATTTTCTGATGTAACAACACAAACGTGATGTTACGCGTGGAAATTTTACTTGTGTCAAACCATTAAAAAATGCAGGGTTTTGCCAGAACCGATCTTTGTTTAATAACCTCTATAAACGGTACAGAAAACATTCGAAGAGCAGTTTGGCTCCACTGGCAACAAACACACTAAATAAGTAAGCATTCATGAACGTATTACGAAAGACGATTACGTCCTGACAAATTTCCCATTCTATATTTACTCGTGGGCTTTTGGGATCGTCCCGGTGATAAATTTAGATGGGCTCACACCAACGCCACCATAAATTTTCTACATATTTAGAACGACGGCATCGCTCTCAAATAGCGCCCTTGAGTGACGCGAGGAAGAAAGGGGGCAATAGCCTACCTGCCCGGCCCCCCCCCCCAATGCCAAAAACGACAAAAAAAAAGGCAGGCAACGGGAAGGAAAAGAACAAAAAAGCCATTAGCCATCAGAGGTCTGATCTTCAGCTGAAGGAAGAAATAGAAGTGAAGCCAGACGAGTTAATAACTTAACGAAACAAAGATGCGGAAAACAAACGGTTATAGTTTTGCTGCGACACCGGAATTTCCTGTTTAACCCTGAACTCTGGAATCCCTGTAATCGCTGAGCGACAGGGCCTCCCACGCAAGCCTCACTCTTTTCTGTTTTGCTTCCGGCAAAGGTGAAAACCTTAATAAAGATAAAACTTGATGGCAAAATGAAAGAGACATGAAGCGACAGTAACAATACAAGCAAACAAACTCCCGTAAATGGTACCCGGGGGGTTGTAATGAAAGCCAGTGTGCGGCCACCTAGATTAAAGGTACGTCCGACCTGCATTATAACAGCCACGCGCAGATCGCCATCCGCGCACGTTACCTACCATCAGCAAGGTCAACTGAGATAGTAGCTACGTTCCCCGCAGCGAAGAACGCAGCTGCTGTCTCAGTTGGCATTGTGCCTAATAGACGAACCAGCATAAACGCATTAACTGTGTCGTCACAAACCGGAATGACGTTTGTATTTTAAAATCACACTTTATAATTTTTTAGATTAGTATCTTATAATTTTTCTTCGGCGATCTATTGGCATAAGTGATTTTAATTTTTACCGCATTAGTCTTTTAGATTTTTGATCTCTTAATTATTAGCAAAGGATTAAAAATTAGTATATGCACTCATACACAGTTGAAATGTTAAGCGCGCAAAGGATCATTTAATCGCAGGATGCAGTAAATATAGTTCCCAAGATTCAACAAAAAGCTCCTAGACGCCTCATTTTAAAACGGATTTTTAACGAGGGATTGACGAACGGTAAGTAAATAGACCTCTGGGGCCGTACTTGATGTGGAGGATCAAGAAAAATGGTGTTGGGAGGAATGTGTTTTAAAAATCATTCACAGATCGTCCTGTGGCAAGGAATGAATCTGGACCCGATCACGTGTCGGCTGTTCACAGGTAAGACCTGACTTGTTATTGGAAGACCCGAGATTTCCAACCACACGATGAAAATATGATGTTTTTTTCGTCTAGATTGCCGGCTTTCCATACAGTCCCATAATGCTACTACGGGAGTTTGTTTGTTCGACGGTAAAATCCAAAATTTTCAACTTTTCAGAAAAAGCAATGAAAATACTAAAATAATGCACATAGCAAAGTTGAGTTGCTTTAATAAGAAGCTCGGGCCACAGCAGGCCAACAGCCCCATTGAGAAACAATACAAAACGGGAAAGAAAAAAAAAAACAGGAACAAAACACTCTTAATAGTCTAGTTCTTAACAAAAAAAAAACGTTTTCAAAGCACTCTTAACCAGCGTCCCTTCGAAAATATATTAGTAGCAGTATTACAAAATTGAAACTCTTTCCGTTACCTCTTCCTCGACAGTGAGACCAAACTGCTAGCAGTTGGTCCAAACATAAAACTGAAATGCACCTAACTAGTTTATCCTGGGCATAGCCGTTAGCGGGCAGAACAACAAGAAGTGGCTTACTGATTCCCAGCCTTCTCCATACCGACATGTTGGTCGTCGTTTAAAACAAAAGGATGGAAAGCCAAATGGGCTCGAAAGGTGATAAATAATACGGATGCAAACCTATTTACGTTGCCTTTTGGACTTAAATGTGAGAATGCCTGAGCGGGAGTTGAATCCACGACCCTTGAGACCAAAGGCCTAAGTCCTAACGCTCAGCCATACTGACACATTGTTTCCGGGAGTGGTCGTTAACAACTAAGCTTGTGGAACGATACACAGGCACCATTGAGAAAGGTGGAATAACTTCTAAGCTCAAGTGCAGCATGAAGCCAGGCAGCTGTGATTCAGTATAGGGTGCAGCTCTGCTAGTAAACGGGAGACCCTGGGTCCAAATTCGAATTGGGACCCTGGGTTCGAATTCCAGTAGAGGGTCAGAACTCTTTCTTTCTTTCTAAGGTTATCATTTATTGTATTCTTACAAGGCGAGTCTTTAATGTAGACTGTCTATACTTGTCTTGAGATTTAATATTCATTGCGTATAAATACACTTCCCGACGATGGAAAAGAAAAACCAACAACACCCAACTAGCAAAAGATAAATTACACAAATACATAATTTTTTCCCATCAGCTTGGTTAACAAATTGAGAATTTCATTTCCGGGAACCAAACTTCATTTGGCTGAATCAACTTAATGCTCGCCACGTATAGCTGAACCTTATTTTGAACCTTATCAGATCTACATACGCCGGTTCTTATCGCATTGTTTTTTCCATGGGTGTGAAAGGTGCTCGCTTCCATTTTGACTTTCTGTGACTTATAGTTGCAAACGTATATATTTTCATGTTTTTTTTTTAACCTATGTGAGACGGTTTTGGCATCTTCGTTCCAACTTGTGTAAGTATATAGTTAGTTATACCACCCCTGGCGAACTGTATCAGATTTATCACCCGATGGGCGATATCCCAAACATGGCCAATCCGCTCGAATCACATCAAGAAGACGTCGAGGCCGAAGGCGGAGACGCAGCAAGACTTAGTTCGACCAAAATGGCCATGTAAGGAATATCACACATCGGCTCATAAATCTGATACAACTCGCCCTCGTATTTATCGGACGGTCCTTACCTTTCGAAATGAAAAACAAAATTATTGGGGTAAATGGAAAGTTTGCCTCCATAGCTGTGTTGCTTATGCAAACTTTGTGCCGTCACGTTTGCATAATTTTATATTGATGCTTTCATGTTTGCGGCCGATACCATTTGAGCGTGGGGTGTTTTACGTCTTGAGAGTAGAATTTTCTTTAAAAATAAGAGAGTATGACAATCGCTTTTTTTTTATACAGCGGACTGATATGTTTCTTATCTTTTTACACACAACGGAAACTTCATCATGTAAAAATTACGTCATTCACCTCACAGTCACGTCATGGTCATGTTGTGACATCACCCCACTTTACTGCATTGCGTTCATATCACCCCAGACCTTCAAAACACCCGCGTGTTGTTTCATGAAAAAAAATACAGGTCCAGAATTAATTTAGAAACTATTAGCATCCTAGCTCAACGGCCCCCTGTTCATAATCACGTAATGCCCATTAATAATCAAATAGCGGAGTACATTTCGACTCTACACAAACTTGGAATTAAAAATTTTTCCCGCTAGGGGTGAGTGGTATATTAACCACCTGGCTTCCCTCACTATCCACAGCCGGCCTGCTTTGGCAGGTAGACTGTGGGTCTCCCTATTGCCCGGTTTTCTAACTGGTCTTAGGTCCTTCTGGTGCTTTGAGTTTTCGTTGGTGTTGGTTGGATTTTAGGCTATTTCTTGTGTATTTTATTATGACTTGAGTATCCACTCCAAAAATTTTTATTTTTTATTTTTTATTTTTATTTTACGCTTAATAAAGGGTCGCATTCAGACCCGAAACGTTGCGATAATAGTGTATGCATGTTGCACCTTACTGGCTTTTTATTCATTCAAATTCATATCACCACACTTTAGTGTGGCGATATATCCCATATTAACACACTTTAGTGTGGCGATGTGAATATCATGCACTGTAAAGTGTGGAGATCTGGGATATATCGCTGATCGTTTTTAGCATTGTGAAAGTTAGGGACCGTGCGATAAATGTTGCAAAAGCTATTAACGCGGAATGCAAGAAAATAGTGAAATAGGTTACGTCCTTCTAAATCTAATAGTGCATTCAGCCGAAATATTGGATGGGCGTGGGCTCGATCGACATACAGGAAAAGAAAGATCGGCAGCATTTTCTTTTATCATACGGCATCATACGGACGCACACTTTGTACATTTGAAGCGCCCCTTCCCCCCCCCCCCCTCCAACGAAATGCATTTATTTTCCACACGAAAACAATATCAGTCACCGCTGTATTTTCGCAGTAACTCTCCGTAGGAACACACTGGCTGAGACAGTCACGATTATAAATTTCTGCAAATTCGTTCGAAACGTACTTTGCACAAACCAGATAAGCCGCTACAGTGCCAGAAATTGCTCCAGCATCTGCTGAAGGAGCTCCAGTGCTTCCCCAGACTCCATCCTGCATCAGCTTCCTCGACCTCCCCATACTCACTCAGACTTCCTGAGGCTTTGGTATGCTTATTCCTTGTTGTCATCTGGAAGATATTGACCCAAATTCACATATCTATAGACACTTGAAAATATAAAAACAACAACAAAAAATTGCAGTTTTTGTTTGGTTGCCATTGCGGGAAAAAAAAAAGGAAAGAAAAGATGTTTACATTTACGGAACCCCGAACAAACGGAGAACGCTTTCCAGACTAAGAGGAAGCCGTCCATAATATTATTATTATCTCATCAGCGTGCAGTCTCAGGAACGCCAATAAAAACAGAATAAAAACAGAAGAGCGCGCCAAACACGCATCAACAATACACGGTAAACACATTTACCTACCGAGACGAACAAAACTAAGACAAGGTGCAAGTTAGGCAAGATCATAGGGGCCGCCAGGATCGCAAGCCCTCTTATAATTTACGGTTGGCATAACGCCAAAACAACAAGCATCGCAGCTGAGCCGTTCACAAGGGCCGAATTCTTTGCGCTGCCGACTGTTCTGCAAGAACCATGTCGGCAATCGCAAACGGCACATATCCCACGCCCCCAGCAGCTCCAACTCACTTGCGATGTCCCGCCTAAAATATAACTTGTTTCTTCTTTTTAAATAGAAATAACTGACCACTACCGTGGCTGCTGTCCACGGTTAGCAATGTGACGGAAGAACATCAGGTGAAAATTATCAGGGAGTGATATGTCCACTGGGACTGTTGTCCTTGTTCGTCAGACGTCCCTAAAAAATTACGTACCTTCTGACTTAACGGCCAGTCGCCACCAAACGAAAGTTTGCAGCAACTAGCGCCATCTAGCGCTATCTAGTTTTCTCCAGCGTTTGCTCACAGCTTAGAGCAATATAATCACTTCGCTACGGGAGGAGCATATTCCTATAGAAAGCAACAATCGGCAAGCGTCATATCATGAGGGCACGAGTTTGGAGTGCAAATGGGAAGAAATGCGTGCTGATACTTCGGTGGCTCATTGGGACAAACACCAACTTTTTTCTACATACACAAAGGTTTCATGAAACCGGAACTTCGGCCGGGCGTTCCAACACTGTATAAGAACAACCTAGGGTGACACAACGGAAAACTGTACCGGTGCCAGTGGCCATGTTGTTCCGACAACGTTGTGTCCAAATAAGCCACCCAATAAGCCCAATATGCGTTGCGATTACGCAGCTTAAAAACAAAGGGTTCAAAGGGTTGTAGCGAGCGTTAACCGCAACCGGTCATCTGCCCGACGAAGCCCTAAGGCCCTATGTCTGCAGCACCCGGAACGGCCGGCAAACAACAATGAGAGCGAATTTTGCGAAGGTACAGTCCCGTTCAAAAGTAAATGTCCACGTCCATGCTAACGACAAGAATGGCTTGTGTTATACCTGCTGTATGAGTAGCAGGTGCTTTGCTCGTGATAGCGGGCATTGTTGTACGCCGCCACAAGAATCTATGGTTCGCCGTCAAGCTCTTAAATTAACTTCAAAATAATTTGAAATATACGTCGTAGAACCCGTGTGCTGCAGCTGTAGCCAACTTGTTTGTTTATCTCCTTAAGCGCCAAATTATTTCTATTTGTTTGAAACAAGATAAACTCTTCAGGAGGGTAGAGCTAATCTATAGAGTTCGACAGTCCATTTAACTTTTGTTTGAATCGCTTTCAAAGAAATTCTGTTTCTTTTTCAGTAGGTTCTGAGATGTAAATCAAATATTTGACGTTTCTTAGCAAGAAAATGTGACTCTATGGTGAAAAACAGGAGTGTTAAAAATTACATGCTTGTCATTATTAGGTAAATATGAACCCGTCGTAACATCCGGTACTATTTGTCTTTTTTACAGTAGACCCATTGCTCTTAATTAGGTATTATCGTTTTTTCCTTGGGGTGGAGGGTGGGGGGAGAATCTAATTACTGCTTGCACGATGAAATGATTAAGTGTATTGGATGCGAAGAATTTTCCATTCAGATATCAAATCTGTTACTACTAAGCTACACTGATACAGCCGAATGTGTTCTGTATCACGGGACACTTAGTTGATTGAGGCAATTTTTTTTTTTAAGAATTTTATAAATTTTGACGAGCCTTATGTCAGCCGAAGCAATTAATGCTTGTATGGCTGAACCGGATCAATTTTGAACATTACCACTGGGAGAAGGAGAAATCTGGTAAAGGGAGGTGCCAGCCCGGGGGATTCGATCATTGTCGGGGCCGAAAGATTGTCCAGAATTAGCCAGAATAGATCCCATAGCCGCTGAAGGAGCATGGTAGCCTCTCACGCTACCCTGGCCGGCAGTCCTGGCGGGGACTTTGCCAAGGTCCCCTTTCCAGGGGTTCGACCAGATCCGCAAACCTCCAGCAACCAGGCTGAGCTCTCTCACCGCTCAGCCACGATGACCGCTAAGTGATTACAAAGGGATTACTGGAGAACTGTACCGAGCAGTATTTATTTCGTAGCTTACGTAGTTAATGGACGATTTTTCTGAGCCAATGTTATGTTGGTGGTGTTTTTGCTGATATGCTAGCAAGTAGTTGGAGAGGGGGGGGGGGGCAAAAGCGATAAACATAGCCCTGGAAAAATATTAAAGTATTAATACAGGATAAAATGTCCCCAGAAAAACGTATCCCAGGAAAAAATATCCCCTGCACAACATAGAAAACGTGAATTTGAACCTTTCTATTGTATTTTTAAATAATAATATCCTAATGGTGTGTTAAGATCGGCCCCCACCCCCCCCCCCCCCCCCCCCCGCGCATGAAATATACTGTAGAGACAAGTTCCCCCCATGTGTGCGATTTCCTGGTTATTTTTTCTCTCTTCAGTCATTATAAAAGTCTCGCCATTAAAAAAATAAGAATTACAAAAAGCGTTAATCAGGTTTATTTGTGCGTGTTTTTCGTAGACCCATTTCTTATTCTCTTATTAAGTCACAGGCTAATGTGCGTCGCTTCGCCAGGATTCAACGATAATATCATTATGCTTTCTACCCAGTTGTACGGAGGGAAGGAGGGATATAAAGGGAAGGGCAGGGCAACACGTTGGTTATTTGTGTCTAAACTGGTAAATCTGACCTCATTTTGGCCAAGAAAAAGACGCACAGCTGAAAAGCTAGACACAAGCAGTAAAAAAACATAGCAAGGAGGAACCAAACAGATATTACTTAAGAGCTAAAAGAAATAAAGGTGAATTGCGGCGTGGTGATTTCATGGACAAGTCTTTGTTTTTAATACTCAACAAAAGAGTTTCATGTTTAAAGACATCTAAGAAATAATTACAACGCGTTACAAAAGAGTGAAATTCGTGCAACAGCGAGATATAAGTAGCCTGGTAGCATCAAAATGAATAAACACAATGGTGCTAACATAATGAAGGCTACTTTCGTTTCCGTGGCATAAAATGACTGCTATTGACCCGGTATAACCTTTTTTTGGTGAAAAATTGGTGTAAGTGAGATTAAGATCTTCTAGCTAGGGGCTACTAGTGCTAATTTCTCGAAAATAAAGCGTCTTGGTCAGTGCTGAAAGTTAAATAAATTTACCCAGAGCTGTCCACAATATTGGTTCCATCGTGCTCTTCAATTGTTATATATAGTTAACCTGGTTGAAAATCATTACTTATAGTATAATCTTGTTGAATCTGGCCTTTTGCAGATTCGGAGTTCAGTACAGGCACGGCGAAAATAATACATACTATAATGCTAAGTTTAAAGAAGACAGAGAGGTGCCGTCTCCCATTATAATAATACAATAGACAGGAGTGAATCAGTGCCAATAATCAAACTTGGAATACATAATGTCGTGTCCAGCGCAGCGCAAACATATATTTTTTGTGGCCAGTTTTTTGGATGAATGAACACTTACAACGAACCAATAATTTTAAAAAAATGTTTGATCTTTGTCCGAAATAAAAATGTTTAAAGAAACTAACCAAGTTTTTGCCGCTTAAAGTTTTAATTTCCCGGATTACTGCTTTAGGTATTAAATGAAAATTCTTTCTTTCTCATTGCCAGCCGAGCCAGTTTTTTTTCTCTCTTTCTCAGCTTAGTCATCTCGTATCCTCACAAGACCAGTCTTTAATACTGACTGTTTGCTTCGTTAACCGCTTATCTCCTGATTTACTGTTTATTTATTGAATAAATAAAAGTTAGGCAGTAAGAAATTTTCACTCTTCGCATTTTTCCTTTAAATAGGTAATCTGTGAAATGATCTAAGTATTTGATATCACAATTTCAACCAGGAAAAATTACTGGAGGGAATCGTTTAGAACTTGCCACGATGACCTGACCATAATGAAATAAAAGTCGAGTAGGTTAGCTGATTTTAAGTAAATAAATGAGTAGCAACAAGCTAAACAATTTAAAGACATTATTCAAACGAAATAATGATGAGTATCATGTAAAGACAACATCGTTTCGTAACAAATATCGTTGATCATTCATATTTTATAAATTACCAACAACCTGAAGTCTTTGTTTTACCGTAATTGTTAGTTAAGCCAACAAACCATTTCTGTGCTTATTTGATGGGTGTGGTGCGCCATACACGACGCTCACGGTAACAATACCACGCTCCAGTATGCAGTTGTGTACATTCCAGTCATTCTTGAAGAGCGAGAGGCTATTGTTTAAATTTAGTATAGGCTTGGACATTTACTTTTGAACGGGACTGTACATTGTGGTAGCTTACATTTGCCATGTGCGGTTTGTAAAAATACCACCAATTGTTTTGGCAGTTTGCGACAGCGCAATGTTTATTTGCCAGCAAGCTACGATTTCCAGCGCCATGTTGTCTGTGTTTCTGCGGTCCTTGTCAAGCGGTGAGCGCTACTTTAGCTAGTAACTTTTCTGTGACGTTACATTGCGTCTGTCAAAGCTACTACCCCGTGCTCACAGTAAGCAAAGAAATATACAAAGAAATATCTTTTAACACAACAAACAAGCCACGTGCCTCTTTAATTACTGAGTACAAACTTGGTACGTCCTCTTGCACCTGGAACAATCCGAAACGTTAAAAGTATCTTGGAGAATTGCTGAGTTTCTTTGTCCGGGAGTGCGCCCTATTTCCATCGACTGAAGCGGACGTATTTTTGGTGTCTCCTAATTTTGAAACAAAGGATAGAGTGCGAATCAGAGTGCCCAAGAGCAGCGAGCAGTTTTCCATCACCCAACCCCAAAGGGAATGAAGGGAACCTCGGCCAGCTTCTTACCGATGTTCAGATAAGTGCAATTGTCTATTTTATGTTGTTGAAAAGTGATTAGCTTACACTAGAGGAAAGCACCATCGGGGCAGATACTAAATTGGGCACACTTGAATTGTGGAACTCCTCGTTGTAAGGCCGATGCTAGCTTAGGCCACAAAGGAGTAAAGATTTGGATAAAGGGAAAGAGGGACAAATAAATAAAATTCTTTATACCAGTAAATTGTGTGGTTATGAATCTGTTCCTCGACATGGCACCTTAGATTTCTGCCGTTAGGTCATCCTGAAGTGATGTAGAGAGAGCAGTGAAGAAAGGAGTGGTAGGTACCTACTTATTAAGTGTTATTGCTGAAAATGTTTATTCAAGTTCGAACGCAAATCTGATGATCAATGACTGATTAAGCCACTGAATAATTAACTTTCTGCTTCCTCCTATATGTTCACGACAATAGCAGCCGTATTCCAGAAATCCACCGAAGTGTGAGTGTTAGAGGCCAAAAATGTGAGTACAAACATTTAAGGTAAGGGTCAACAATTTTAGTACAACCACAAAAGCGAATGTGAGTGTCCTAACATCTGAGGGTATTTCTATAGACGCGCTTTGACCCTTACACTCACTTTTACCACACTCACACTTGAGTGGATTTATGGAATACGCCTGTAGGTCTCCTTTGTCAGTTGCTTGTGTAAGTTCTGAATGGTCATTTAAGTGTCATTGAACCACTGAAGCAGCGTATAAATGTGTCGTCAGCCCAAGAACGAGTATGATACAATCTTCAGCATTTGAAAAAAATGTGGTTGTAAGGCCCACTTACAGTTCGTTAGGTTACTTCAAGGATACCTTGAAACTGAGTGGCGTTCAGAATGCCCGCCTTCAAATAGCTGAATACGAAAGTTCTAAAGATGTTGCTCATCCTCACAAAGGCCCGATACGCACCATACTGTGCGCAGGTTATACAGGTATGAACCATACCTGTATAACCCTTCACGCAGAACACACTGAAATATGCCCAGGCCACAGGAAGCGCCACAGGAAGCGTCTTTGGCTTCAGGGCAAGTTGCTTGTCAAACACGCATCTAAAATATGACATGATTTTGGCGACATCGTTAGCCATGTCATGTACGAGAGATAGAAATGACTCACGGGTCAGTGGATCAACATTTTTCCATGAAACACGTGCGTCATGGATCAAGGCCTTCACCCACTGTCCCACAGTAATATTTTGCCAATTCTGGTGGGGTGTTTCTGTGGTAGGATTGGCATGAGGATTGGGATGATGGAGTTTGGCAACCAAATATTAACGGGAGCCAGTCGTATCGGCTCAGATATTTACTTCTTGATTATGTAACGTTTTATTGATACTAGGTAGCCTGCCTATGCTGGTGCGACCGACTAGTGGCCTTAACACTGATGAACTGGTGATATACATGAGGAGGATTACGTTGGGAATAAGCTAAAGGGATACTAATTATAATAATATTGCCGAAATATAGCAGGAAAACATGTGTGGAGAAATGCTGCTCTAACCTAGCTGATGATGGCAACCAGTATTCTACCGATACTTACAATGTCAAATCATGATGTTACACTGTTCTGCAATATAATAGATAAAAATTGGATAAGAATTGAGGTCATCTGGTGGGAGAATCCAGCCTCCAAGGCCAACTTATACAAATCTAATGAAGGAAATCTTCTGCCAATGGCCTTGAAGGGACGATGTAAGGGTTTCAAACCAACAGTTGTTGGTTTGAGAGAACAATCTCAAAATGTTCTCAGGGGGAGACGATTGGTCATATTTCATTTTTAATCGTTCGGCCATGGGTCGACATAAGTTACGTGGGTCGTGGATCTGCATTCGAATGGGTCAGGAGGATAATGGGTCTTAGAAAGTGGCCCACTTCTATCTCTTTCTTGTACAAACATGGTAACGATTGCGTCAAAATTGCATCATTTTCCACATTTGCGATTTACGGGCAGGGGTGGCGATACGGCAGGCGTGCCATAGGTGGCAGGTTTGACTCTTTGTAGTAGCATGCGGACCAACCAATCAGACATGCAAAATATTCAATGTTTTGTTGTATGAATGCCTCAAGTTGGACGCCTCCACTGTGGGTGAGGCAGTATCGCAACTAACTTTTTCTAAGGACGGGTGCAAGGACAAAATATTGGGCCTCTCCTCAACGAATAAATAATTTTTGGGGCAAAATGACTCCCAACCCCGACCAAACAATGGTGGACTTTGTACCTTTTGGGACCTCGATTCGAGAATTGTGGGTCCCTTGCTTCCTGGACCCGGGTGTCTTGCACCTCTGCACCAACCCTAATTGCGGCACTGGGGGGAGCTCACCCTCTGTCCTCCTACCCCTGTACGTTTCGTAACACTCATGTAGAATTAATTTGAGTAGATATTAATAATGTTATACAGTTTGTACAACCTATGAATTGATCTTTAATTGTGCTTATACACGTGTCATGTCAGTCAAACTGCTTGTTGAAATTGTAAATTTATAGTTAACGTTCACAAGCTTGTCTTGTTACTTCGATAACATACACATTTAGTGGCTTTCATTCCATTACAGCGTGATACCCATGCGTGCAGTATGGCATACATCGTAACTGTACGTAATTGATGTTTGGTTATGTTATGCTGTAATAAATAATGACAATTAGGCCTATATGTGAGTTGTATCGTTGGTCATTCGCCACCCACAACGCCATAAAAAGAAATCCCTATCCGGCTGGTTATTCCCCTAGAGGCTGAGTATTCAGAGTAAGGCACTGGCACAACAAACTACCGATTAACATAAAGGGCAATGAATTATAGTGGTTGGTATAATTACTGGTTCGCAATCATTAGCATCAAAAAGGAGAAAAAATAAAAAGAAGATGCAGCTCTCCAACATCCAAAGGCGCAAATGGAAACTTAATTCGAGTATAGAGAATAATTTTTTTTGGTGCCGGCGGGAGCTTAGTTATTTTCTGCTCATGTTCAATTGGCGTATGACAGACACGAGACATGGCCCAAACGCTGTTGATTGCCCGCGGCGCCAATGTGCATTCCTCACCAGCCCAGGGGCAATTGGAGACGCCAGCAACGCCTAAGGCAACCCAAGAAATGAAGAACCGAAAAGAAAAACTGACGAAAAGCAATTTAGTATTAACTTTAGAAGAAGGGTTCTCTTGACATCCGTTCTTCAAGAACCCCTTTGGAAATTAACTGGGAGGTTCTTAATTTCAAACTCAAGTTACATCTATGAGCAAAGGTCGCTGACTCAGTGCTGACGCCGTAGCAAGTGAATGTAGGCCCATAAGGGATAATAAATTGATAGCAACGTTTTCTACAACTGTTGGTGGTTTTAAAGGCGCCTTTTTACCTTTTCCACTCCTAGATGAAGCACCGTAGAATCTTCGAGCAATATAAACACAATGGCAGTAAATTGAAAATGGAACAACACTATTCGCAGCAGCGCCGCGATTTTCATAACTAAAACGATCACGTGACCCATATCAGCCTATTGGATGACGGAGAATCTGGAACGTGGATGCTGAGTTTAGAATATGGGCAACGCTATCGAAATGGTGAACAGGCGCCTTTAATACCGTAACGCTTGCTTACTGACTCTGTGTTATGTAAGTGCGAGCCTGGTACGTAAAAGGACATAGATATTTCCTAGCAAAATTGCCCATCACCTTCCTGTGAAAACCTCAGCAGTTAAACAGGACGTTAATTCGACTAGTTCCCTTTTTCTCCTGTTTCCACTGCCCCCTGGATTTATAAGTCATACTACCTGAGCAGGGAGAAGAATCCACAACATTTGCATTCAAAAGTCAACTCCTTACCGCTCAGCCACGTTGATACAACTGATGGGAAGAGGCAACTGGTGGTATCATTACTGCACGATGACGTAATAGTGGGAAATTTAACACAACAAAACCAGATAATCCTCCACTGCAACCTTTCGTAAGCTATACGTTAGTATGACCGAGCGATAGGGCCTCAATGTTTGAATTCAAAGGTCACAGGTGCAATTACCCACCCAGGTACGAGCATCGAACATAGGGTTCCACCTGTAGCCTATTTACTAAAGATGCTTGCTTCCATGTGGTTTTCCTGACAGGGCCGGATTAAGGTGGGGGGGGGGGTGCTGAAGCACCGGACCACATGCCGGAAAAGGGCCTCAAGCGTGTCTCACGGTCACGGGAAAAATAAAATACAGAAATATTTTAATACATATTTTTTAACTTTTAATGGAAAATTGTATCAAAAAAATTTAAATTTCTAAAAAAATTATTGTTCTCCTTTTTTTGCGGGAGTTGGAAGGGGAGGGGGGGGGGGCACAATAAATCTTAAGCTCCAGGCCTCGTCTACGAGGCTTAATACGGCGCTGCTGCCTGCGTAATTCAGTTCTGCATGAGTTTAAACATAAGTAAATATTGCAAACGCATTAATTTTCTAGTTGAGCACTTGGAGCACTAAGCCCGAAAACGAGTTCGGGGGTTGAACCCCAATTTTTACATCTTCATTTAAATAACTAAATACGGATGCAAACCTATTTCCGTTGCCTTTTGGACTTATATGTCAGACTGCCTGAGCGGGGAATCGAACCCACGACCTCTGAAATCAAAGGCCAAGGTCCTACCGCTAAGCCAGACTAAGCTAAGCTCATTTAAATAAGTTAAGTTAAAGTTAAGTTAAAAACGCCACACAGGCAAACACACAATGGTAGCACCAAGTTGGTCTCCCCAGGAATCAGTGCAGGTAATTTCAGTACTCAGCACTTACATATATCCTGCATATAGAAATTCCTTATTACTTGCACCCTTGGGACTGCGACTGCTTCAGAACCCTCAAGCTAAAATCACAAATAAAAATGGTGGCATCCGCTAACTAACTAACTTTGCAGATTCCTGTCAGAGACAGTCATTTGATCATTTGGCCGTTTATCTTTCAGTACCTCATGGGGGATGATGATCTGCAGAGGTTTGCAAGATGACGTGAATTATTGGCTGGCTTGTCCAAATAAACGCCCCCTCCCACCATTAGCCCTCAATGGGCCAGAAGAAGGGGAGAAAGACGAGATCGGGCAGGTGACAAGGGGAACGAGGAATGAGAGACGCTCGAGCGCCCCAGAGGGAGCACCTGACACCCTCCCTCTCTCCCTTCCTCCCTCCCTACTGTTACCCCAAGTGCGAGCGTCGTTGACTTCACACATAAATGCGTTCCAGTTAGTTTAGCTTGCTGCCGCATTATTAAGAAGCTATATGAACAAATAATGGAACTGTGAGTGGTGATCAGGGGCGTACTGGCCAAACGGGAAAATGGGAGGTTTCCCGCGGCTCCTATGCTCCGAGAGCATGTCCGGGGGGTCCGGGGGGCTATTGAAATTTTTTCATGACTGATTTCTATGAAACGCCACAAGAGAGGGGGCTACGTTAACCATTTCCTGGGCCTCATGGACCTCCCAGTACGCTCCTGGTGATATTAGATTAATTGTCAGACAAGGTCTACAACAGATGAACGCGAGGTTGTTTAACAACCGTTATTTAGCGGTAAGTAACAGAGGAAGGAGAGAGCTCAACATTAAAAAAAAAAATCGTGTTACCAACACGAGGGTTTGGAATGAAACCGAAGTAACATCGACCGAAAATGACGCAAAAGTGACGTACAACGAGCAAAGCAGCCCTGGGCAGTCCGGCAGTCTATTCGGTACGATTGCTTATTTAGGCCTATTGCTTGTTTTTAGCACAGACAAAAATAATTGTAATAACCTAACAAGAAATCAAATAATTTTCAAAAGGCAAGCTGGTTAACTGCAAACATGTTTAGTTGGACGTGATCTCGACACGAATAAAAAAGCTTTGCAGACTCAAAGAATAACCAAAGTAAGTTAATGTTCGACAAAAGGGTTCAAAATGGTTTTATATTGAGCTAACCCCTTCAATGATGGAAAAGGTTCATTTTTCTAACAAATAGATTCAACAAAGAAACTTTTGGACATTTTTTTTTAGCAAGATTCCGATTTCGATTAGCAAGGTTTCGATTTCTATATTTCTCCTACGGTCCGTCCATTTGTTGCCAGGATGCACCACCACTCGATTATAATTAATTGTTATTATGCACATTTTTTTAAAGCTGTTATGTCACCCACAAGTCTTTAAGAACGCATATAATATATAGTCTTAAAAAAAGAAAGAAGACCAACCGATCTCGGTCTTAAGACATATTGTTGCTTACATCATCATATCATATAAAGCAGGAAATGTTTACATTTTATGACGTGTCCCACGGCTTTGATGCTCGAGGTCAAGCCGTTTCTTTTTTGTGGTTTATTTTCCGCCGCTTAGCGCCAGCGGGGTGCCACTAGTCTAGCCCACAACACAACCTATTCAGTCAGCATCATTAAGCAACCCGCAGGGATCCTCTTTTCTTTTTCTTTTTTTTTTTCAAAGGGGACTGGGTCTTCTCAAGGATGGGGGATGGAGGAGGAGAGGCCAAGGATCAACGCGCCTAACATAACAGACCGCGAGGGGGAAAAAAAGACTTCCAAAACCCAGTGACCAACGTTCATTTTTGCTATGAATTTCACGAGAAAATTGCTTTAAACCCTGCACGATAGATACCAATGTCTTTACTAAAAGACAATGAGCCAATAAGCATTCGTGCAGCAACGCTTTACGAAGCTGCTCCCTGCTCCTGGTCAGTATAATCAGTAATAAGCGAGGGGGTACCGACTATACCGACTTCGTAAATCCGGTGTAAACTTGGTATAAAATCCTGATTAAATCCATGAATATCCGGAACAAATCCTACAAATCAGGATTTAAATCCATGGAGTCCGAATTTAAATTAAGAAAACACTCGGAAAATCTGGAAAAATCCGACTTTAATCAAAATAATCCAAACTAAATCTAAAAAAATACGACTTAAATCCGCTCAAATCTGAAACAAATCCGACCAAGTTTGGTACGAACTTGGGAGCAAAAATGAAAGAACTGGTATCTTTAAATCCATTTAAATTCAGCAAATCCAGATTATGTTCACAAATATCCACCAAAAGACTTAAATCGAAAAGATTTCACATATATCCCGTAAATCCGACTTTAATCAGTATAAATCCGACCAAATACGATCAAGTTTGGTAAAAAATGAAAGCAAAAATGAAAGAAACGGTGATTTTAAATCCACTTTAAATCCCAGAAATCCTGATTAAGTCAACATACATTGGACAAATTCGAAATCGGGTGTCCGTCAGTAATAGGCAGTAGTTAATTAAATTTAGTTACAAGTACTAGTTAAACTACGTTCAAAGTAGTTAAGCGGTAGTTACAATTACTAACGAAACTGTAGTTGGTAACTAGTAGTTAAACTATTTTTTGTAGTTGAACTACTTATCGTTGAACTATTTTATTTTTATTTTCATAGACCAACCGGCATATTAATTATTTTTATTGGGAAAGGTGAAATACAGGCCTGAAATTCTTCAAATTCTGGGAAAAATGGTATCGGACAATCCCAGTCATTACTGAAACTGAGAACAGTGCATGCTATAGCTCTTAGTTCTGCACCAGCCAGCTCATTGCCAGAAGAGTAGACGTGGATGACCTTGACATTGACCCCACACCCTACAGTGGGAGTTAGAATTCCGCGTGTGACTATTTTATTCAGCGTGCACGTGGGCAAAGGTGTTGGTTGAACAAGATCGTTTTCTTACGAGTCTCCTTAAAATAGTATTTCTCTTAGTGTTTTGGTCATTGAACTGTTTTTTATTAGACTAATATTAAATTAATTAGGCTCTCTTTATAACGAACCGTCTAGTGCACCGACGAATCTTTCTTTCTTTATACAGAAGGTTCCTTTACAGCGAACTGCTAGTGAAAGGATTTCAAAATTCCTTAGAGTGTAAAAACCTGACAAATAAAATCGAACCTTAGCCACATTTCGACCACAGGGGCTCATCACAAAATCAGAGTAGGTGGTTTTTTGTTTTTTTCGTCCTGCCAGCCTACTCTTATTTTGTGACGAGCCCCTGTGATTTCGACTGAACTGTGAGGACAGTGCGCATAAATTGTGGCTTCTTCAGAAGTCGGATGTGTGAGTGATGCACCATAAAATACTTTAGCTATCGGGGCTCTGGAGTCTTGACCGTCACTGGGGGAGCTACAGGCGCTCTTCGAGATCCCCAAAATGGGTTTGTACGACCCCCTCCAAAATAACTTTTCCTGGCAGCTGCTTTCTTCATGAGCTTTCTCGAATTGCTGGTTCGTAGAAGGCGTCACGATTGATTTTACAACTTTTCTTGCCAATGTTATTCCCTGTCTAAATTCAATCGGTTTGATTCTAAAAGTGTTGGGTTTTTGCTCTAGGCACGTGACACGCTCCATCCGGTAGTTAGGAATATTCGATTAATGCGTGGAATGGTGCAGGCGCTATTTATTCGGCCACCAGAGGCGCTAATTTCGATGGCAGCCGCTGAGCCATTAGCTCGTTACGCGGGAGAATGAAAAAAAAAAAAAAATAGGGGCGATAAAAATAAAAAGGGGAGTTGAAGAGCCAGTGACTGAATGGACAAGACGTTGTGGAGCGTCCGTCTTCTTTTCTTGCATCCAAATTATGTCAGCACTAGCAACAGCGCCACCTCCCTAAAATAGTTTAATTGACTCATCCTAATCATTATCTGCTAAAACAGGACTTCCTGCTTGAAAGACCGCGAAGTTGTGCCGTTTGCCAGCGCAACTCTTGGCTCAAGCGCTTCAGCATAGCAAGTAAGCATCTTAATGCAACTACGTAGCGAAGGTCGACAAATTCACAAATATTCCAGTAACGATCCCATAAAAGAAAGAAAAATTGGCCCAAAATTTAAAAGGACGACATGCGAGTATGCCGGTTGTAAACCTTAAATGGGCAGTATGTGACAACCCATTCTGGTCATTTTGTGTTTCTATTCATCCAGTGAAGAACGCGCGTACCTCGATTTGTGTCGAAAATTATACCGGTTTATACCATTGCTCCAAAATATGGAAAATAATAAGATTGAAGAAGCCAGTTCTTCCCCTCTTGTATATTTTTTTTCCTAATCAGGGTTAGTAAGAAATTACACAACAAATCAACTTTTTTTTTTGATCGTACACCTACCAAAGTTCAAATTTTCCTCCATATTAAGAAAACATGACGTTATCTCGTAATCAGGTTTAGATTTCGTACAACGGATTTCAATAATTTCTTTCGTATTTAACAATGTTAGAAAAATTATTACCGCACTGTAATAAAAAAATGTAAACGACCAGTTAACGCTATTCGAGAAATATTCGAGAAATCTTTATAATGTATGTACGCGGAGTGCGATAAAATAGGTTTTAAAAATGTGAAGCAGACGCACTTGCACCGAAAACACAAACTTATATTTCGACACCTTTGTTTGGCGGTGTCTTCATCAGACAGGCTAAGTAAAAGTTTAAAAACGTGAACTCGCGTTGGCGTGGTCGGTCAATAGGTCTAAAGGTTTGCCTACATTGTGCAGTCAGCTGACTGCACCAAAGTGGGCGAACGTTTAGGCCTATTGACCGACCACGCCAATGCAAGTTCACGTTTTTAAACTTTTACTTAGCCACTCTGATGAAGACACTGCGAAACAAAGGTGTCGAAATATAAGTTTGTGTTTTGGGTGCAAGTGCGTCTCCTTCACATTTTTTACAAATTTTTGAAATGCTAGTTATTTCACCAATAAAAAGCACTCCAAAAAAATACACTAAAGTTGCAGTGTTACAGTGTTTCACCGTTAAGCCCAAACCCTGGCTGCTCGCGGCTGCACGCCGACGCACTATGGTGTAAAAAAGACTGCAATATTCGTCCTTAACGCAACACCAACCACACGATTGCTGCAATTTTGACCTTGTAGGTACGTAGTCACGCACAGCTTCGCACGAAATTTTCTTCTGTCTGGAGAGCCCTTTAGCCTTTTCAAAATAAAAAAGCATTGCTCAAAAACAAGACTTTCATAGGGTGACGAAGGTGGCACTTGCATGAAACTAATGGCCCCGCTCACTAGGCGACTAAGTAGCGCGGCCAGGTCGCTGCGCCAATGAGAATGCTTATGCTGTATATGTAGCACCACGTACTTGGTTGCATCGGCAGCCACTGGGATCCCGGTGGAGTACAGGAAGGAATGAATGAATTTATTAACGGGCCCTGGCCCGAAGCGACATACCCCAAAAAGACGCAATACGAAATACAATGACACTATCCAAAATACTACTAGTCACAATGCAGGCGACCATAGGCGACAACGCTTGCTCCGTATTCAATTTTCGTGATCGAGAATAATCAAGGGAAAATGGACGCGGCCGTAGCGTACGTCACCGTGTTTGTTGGCCGTGACGACCACTAGCCGCACGACCTGGCCGCCTCGTACGTGGGGGCCCTAAGACCTATAAAGGGCTGACCGAGTTTCTACGAATAGCTACTGGAAAAAACTACAACACACTTGGAAAGAAACGTTGGTGCTGAAAAACATTGTAATATGCTAGAAACATTATTTTTTTTGCTGGAAAGTCCTGGAAATTCTCTTCGTGCTTCAAGACTGTCTTACAAAAAGAAATTCAGTCATGGAAAAATAGAGTTGTTGACTCGATTTCTATTTTCTAAAGTTATGGCTCATCCATCAAGCTATACTACATTAAAACTGCGAATTTTCAGATTATGATGAAATGGTTGACCCTGATTTGGTACCTAGCAGTTACGAAAAAAAAAATACTGGAAAACACTGCTCAAATAGATGTGGAAAAAAATTGAA
Organism: Lithobius niger; assembly: GCA_023313725.1. Classification (NCBI taxonomy): domain Eukaryota; kingdom Metazoa; phylum Arthropoda; class Chilopoda; order Lithobiomorpha; family Lithobiidae; genus Lithobius; species Lithobius niger. The sequence goes on from JAHWFP010077375.1 coordinate 54,440, forward strand.
AATTTAAACTTGTGATGTACAAACATGCATGGTACAACACTTTACATTATGCTTTCATTCAGATACGACTGGACTTCCTCTTCCGCCTTCTATAATGTGGTTTTCATTCAGACTAACCGCTAATATCTCCGTTTATGACAAATTCCGGGTAGGCAACTGGACTTCCCGACTTTACACAATTCGCTACTTAATTTCATAAATAGCCTAGTGCCCCTCTGTGTTTCATTGCAATTTTGATCAAGACCCTGTAATTGGTTACCCCCCCCCCCCCCAAATGTATTTATTCGTCCTTCATCCTAAAACAGTTTCGCATCCTGTACTGTCTTACACGTCGCTATACAATGCTTCTTATTTTTAAAGGTTATTTTGTCTTGAAAACGGTGTTGGTGAAACTCAGAAACGTTACGATATCCATTTATTTCTTTGTAGCACAGCAAGCTTTAATCGATCTTTAATACAAAGATTTTAAATACAAAAGATACATTGAAATTTACTGTATCACACAGCAAATCTCAATTGATCTTTTGTACAAAGATTTTAAATACAAAGATTTCACATACAAAAGAGGGATTGAAATGTGCTGTATCAGAGCAAATTTCAATCTGTCTTTTGTACGTATAGTTGTCAGAAAGGACCAGCAACGAGCAAGCAATGAACCGCACCCCACCACTGAATCAACTTGGGGTTGACTCCATGGGCCGACATGGTTTGCAAAGAACTGTAAATTGTACGTTTCTGACTCATCAACACCGTTTTCAAGGAAAAAATAACCTTTACAAATAAGAAACATTAGCTAAACGACAATTATTATGCAAACCACAATTTAGTATTTTCAATTAGCTTTCAATTAACTATATCAACAGGGAAAAACTGCTAACCGAGCTAAGTACCCACAGCACCTTTCAGTAGGCCTATATTTATTTTTGTTGGGAAGAAGCTCAAAAAGCACGTTTAGGCAAATTGTTTGGACAGCCCATGGTTGTAAGCGAATGTCACTAAGGAAGATGAACTTAAATACAAGGGGCTGGTTGAGAACTGCATGTTGTTGCTGCTCGCAACTGGAATGACATCACCACTTTGAGTAGAGGAAAATGTGTGGTTCGACTTCGTTGACATTAGCTCTACTGTTACAAAATTTGGCATCCGCAGATGCGATACACCAATCCGCAGATGCGATACACTAACATACTGAACAATAGCCAATTTTGTCTGAGTCGCGCTTCAGATGGTGTTAATTACTGAATTTCGTGCTGCATAACTATTTGTTTTGGTCGCCTACATTTTCAGGTTTACATTTTGACTGGAATTAAAGGCATTTCCGTGAGAAAAAAAAACTGCACATACACAAGTAGCCGGATAGTCGCACATTGGTTTTCGCTGCAGGTCCCGGACACTACGACGGGTGTTTGCTTATTTGAAGTATTTTCGTCTTGTCTGGCAATGGTGCACCTTGGCATTACCCATTATCGGCACGGCCTATAATTTGTGGTCAAGTGGGCGTTAAGGAGGTGTGGTTTGGCTACTTACCTGTTCGCAAGCCGATCGACACGAGCCAGAGATGAGGGAGCAACACGGGATGGGAACTCCTAAGCAAGAAAAAATAAACGAATTAATAACTAAATAAATAAGTATTACGACACTATTGGTCTAGTTTCGACGGATGGTAATGGTAACCACAAAACATTTTGGATCACAGCGTACTATGTCAACTAATGAATGGCAATTAAATAAATACAGATGCAAACCTATTTACGTTGTCTTTTGGACTCATGTTAGACTGTTTGAGGAACTGGACCGTCTACTATTCCGACCAAAGTCCAAAATCCTAACGATAAGCCGACACGGTCTAAACTTCGTGTCACAGTCTAGAACAAGGCCGTGTCAGTATTGTTTAGCGGTAGAACTTCGGACTTTGATCTTAAAGGTCGAGGGTTCATTCCCACTCAGGCATTCTGACATTTATGTCCAAAAGGCAGCGGAAATAGGTCTGATTCTGTATTTATTTATCACTTATCGAGCCCATTTGACTTCCCGTCCTGTTCGAAACTATGAATGGCCGCTCCTTACGCTCCTAACCATACAACACAACAGTTAGGAATTAATTTTAAAATAAGAAACAATAATAAACTGTCCCAAGACACCCATCTTTTCTTGAGGCATCATTTGACATGGATGTCAACAGTTACTAAAATTACCTTTCAGGGAAATTACCTAAAAGAAACCGTCATTAGCCTCTGCCTTTTTTAAGAGGCATGCTTCTTTAAAAAGAATAATTATGCACATATAATTTTTTTTAATTGCTATTATTTAGAAGAGTTTACACTATGTTTAGATGGTCTGGATGGAGTTCTAAACCTCCATTTCATCTATTCTTTTATGTTACTTTTCGAACTGATTAATTAATTTTTTTTTGGCCAATATTTTTCGACTGGCATAAATGCTTTCGGTTTGTTTACTTATACACACAATTTCAATGAAGAGAAAATAATAACCTTTGCGCTTTGATACCGAACTCATTTGCAAGGTAAAATTAATTACCTTTCTTCATTTAAATCCGTGTGACATGTTTAACTTAAGTCATTCAGTTCAATTACACGATTTAACACAGGCACCCAAGCAAAAATAGAAATCACCACGTTATTATTATGTTTAAAACATGATACCATAAAACTTTTATTTATGCTATTAAATTTTATTTATGCTATTTAATTATAACGAAGTTGTTATAATTAAAATTATTTTACAAATACCCATAAAAAGTGCAATTCAGCAAAATGTGAAAGATTAAGAAGACCAACAATTAAATTTAATGTACCGCGATGAATAGGCAAATATGGCGGAAGGAACAAACAATGTGCCAGTGATTTATAACCAATTACCAGATAAAATATGAACTCATTTTAGTATTATGAATTTCGTTGAAACCACAATTAAAAACATTTTTTGCTAAATTAGGAATGAAGTTAGATGAATAACGCAATTTAACTTTTCAGTTATTACGAAATTTGTTATAAATAATTAGATTATGTTGAAGAAGAAGAATATTCTGTCACTTAATAATAAGATTTGGTAAAACGTTAATTTTTTTTTTTAAAAAGTGTATGTATTGTTGTATTTATTTATTTTGTTTGTTTGTTTGTTTTAATGTTTGGTTCTCACACAAGTCCGGGTGGAATTCGAGATTGTATAAGCAATAAAATATTACTATTATTATTATTTATTATTATTATTATTATTATTATTATTATTATTATTATTATTATTATTATTATCATTAAATATTAACAAGTTCCTAAACTAGTGCAAAGTGCTAATTGATAATAATGGTAAAAAATTTATTGTTTTTGAATATGATGTATTAGAAACTCACACAAGCTATTTTCAATAGCTTCGAGGATTACAATGTAATAATTGTAATTGTTAATAAAAAGTATTATTATTATTATTATTTGGAATTGGTTATAATGTGTGGTAGAGGCCGTAATAGGGCCTTTCCGTATAAACCATCCTCGCATAAAAACATATCTCGAATTGCTACTGTGTAGAGTTCTCAGTTCGTGATATGCAAATCGGTGATACTTGGTGACCTACAGAAATTCTTACTAGCAAAGAAAGAAAAAAAATGTATAATCAACCTTCCAATAAAAAAAAAATACAAACTCGTTGAACTTTGGCGTCCGCATGGGAAACCTGTTTTTAAGAAAGCGTTTTTATGCGATTCGTTACTCACGTGGAGATCACGTGTTATACTTCACAATCAAAACAACTGATATACGATCAATCAGCCCTGTAAGTAGAAATCTGAAGCTCAGAGCATGAACGGTAATTACAATGACAATTTATTTGCCTTGGTCCTTCCATTTTGTTTTTAATGTATCATGAGAGCCTTTTTTATATATTTTTTTAGGAAATTATTCAGGGAAACTGATCAAAAGTTAATGTGCTGCTAAAATTAAGTGACACATAAACCGACAACATTCGTGTCAAGTTTTTCATTTATCAATGGTAATTGGGCAAATTCAACTCCGACACCACCTGTGGGTCTTCAAAGTTGTTTTTTTTTTATTTATTTAAGCAATTTTCTAAAATTCCGAACATTTATTATTTTGATTGTCTGAGTTTTAGATACTTGGCCGATTATTGTGGATGGAAAAAGCCGCAGACAAACGTATGTACGCACGGTGAACAAAAGCACTCTTGTTTTAGTACTTCCTCGATGTTTTTAAAATGAAGAATCTCACCCTCTACAGCGAAAGAGAACTTAAATAAACTTGTAAAAAAAATTTTTCACCCAGTACGACCCTTAGGCTCCACAACTGTAAAAATAATAAACAGTTGCTAGAGATTGCTGTTGCTTTTCAATTTCATAGAATTAAACGAATGTGCCCGTTGGTCTTAAAGGGGCATTGCCACCAAATGACAAGCTGCGTACAGCATCTATAGCCATTTGCCGCTGTCTAGTTCTGTCTAGCCCACACTTTCAACAGGCGAAGGAACACACAAATAAATTCCTTTTTGCACAACAAACAAGCCACGAGCCTCCTTAATTATTGAGTGTAAAGTTGGAGCTCCCACGTGCACCAGGAAGCAAGCGGTAAAGTTAAGCCTAACGACATCACGGGCACTTTTTTCTATATATCGACCGTTTTGAAACACAGATTTTGAACCACTAGATGGGCGCCGTTGCAGAGTGACAGTGATATCGTTAACCTTGACCGTGTTTCCCTGGTGCACATGGACGCACCAACTTTACATTCAATAATTAATGAGGCACGTGGCTAGTTTGTTGTGTAAAAAGAAATTTCTCTGCGCATTCCTTCGCTTGTTGAAATCAAGTGCTACATAGAATTAAAATATGGTAGACGGTACTAGATGCTGCAACCTGTCGTTCGGTGAATAGGCACCTTTAATTACTTGGAGTATAAAACTCGCAATAACATTGACAAAGTATCAAACGGTTATTTATATAGCAGCCGAGTTCGCTGACACCGCTTCTACCTTCTCTTCGAAATAATTTTTCTTCCCACATTTTGTCAACAATGCTTTGCTTCATCTTGAAAGCAACCGAGCTTCACACTTGCACACGAGGCCGGCCGTTTCACGGTCATTACCTTGTGGCTAAATTTAAGATCCACGCTCAACTTTTGGAGTCGAAGCTCTCGACTCGTGCTGCCAAGTTCGTTCCACATCCTTCCTTATATGCAACAAACAACGCGATCAGGCCCTCCTTGGATTTGAGCACACAAGTTTTAAACCGTCCCCGCACGCACCAACTTTCTTCGAATTTATTTTCTTGATTTTCTTGATCGAACAAAAATAATGATGGATTATTTCCTCCTTACCTGCGGCTACAGCAAGAAGGCTCAAGACTAGAGCTATCCTCAACAAACACCTCATGACGTCGTCACAATATCAAACAGCAACAAGCCAAGCCGCATGATGATCAAGAGGGAGGCTGCGCCAGCACACACGTCCTGTGTGATCCAGCGCCGAGCGCGTTTGCTTTTTCCCCGCGACTCCCGAGATGTTGTTGATGCTGCGAGCTTCCGAAAGAGAGGAGGCGGAGGATAAGTGGCTATCTGAAAGGTGCTCTCCAGACCTCTCGCTTACCAGGAAAACAACCTTGCGGGTAGACCTCAAACGAAATTCGTGCTGTAGAAGTTTCGAATAAGAAAGCAACTCATAGAACATCAGTAGAATTTGTGACTGTAGATGTTGTGACTATTATGGGCCAGTCCTGGCTCCGGGATTATTTCTTAGTTCCTGAACAAATTTTTATTTCAAACCGTATTAATTTCTATCCGTAGAAACTGAAAGAGGAGGAGGAGGAGGGGAAGGCATGACAACACATACGTGTGTTTGCGTGAAATAAACCACAGACCACAACTTAAAGATGTTACGGTTAACGTTGCCGAGCCGTAAATTTTGCGAGTCACAAAAACAGGGCCCCCACAACGGGGGGGGGGGGGGGGGGATAAGGTGGAACCGCTGTACCCAGGCCCGGCCACTCAAGGGGCCAGCATGGCCTAAAAAAATATTTTTCGCAAGTGTGCGTTTTGATGATTATGAGTAAGGTACTCGATTTGTGGGTATTGTGCTTTTTTTTTTATACTCCAACAAACAACAACTCCAATCCAACGGCAATGAGCACGGAGCAGGAGCGCTGCAGCGCTGGATTAATGAATGAACCAACCTGATACAGCACAATTGTGGCCGACCAATATTATAACATAGTGTAACCTTTTGCTGATTTCAATCAGGAGAGGGGGGGGGGGGGGCGTTGTTGTAGTTAGTCCCAGGCCCCTAACTTGGATGTGGGGGCCCTGCACAAAAATAGCGTTAAGAATTCCGTTAAATTTTCCTTAGCTGGAATTCTTCATGCTATTTTGGTAGATGAGTATGACTACAACTGCACGCATTTCCAAAACGATACTAGACCGCCGTCAGTTCCACTATCGACAAAATGGAATGAATCGATTACCAACAACCCGTGTTGCATTGCCAACAGTGTCGTTGTGGCTCATCTTTTCGGTTGCGTCATCGAATCTTGTTTCTTTGTCCATTTGCTTTCGTGGAGCGCCGCTGGATAGCGTTGACGGCGGTTGCAACGACCGGTTTTCCGACTTTGGTTTTTCAGCAGACAAAAAACACTCGAAAATTGTTGGAAAGCATAAAACTTGGAGTCCACTTGAGAATTAACGCTGGCAGAAATTTGAGCGCGTATTACATCCTTCTTGATATTCCCTAACGATGCGGCAGACTTTCGCGTTTCGGAAACTACTGGTGAGCAAATAGGAGAAGTTACAGGTCACACCAGCTGTGCATTTTGTCACCTGATTATTCCTCAGCAACTTGTTTGATTTTTAATTTTCTTTGTTAAAACCGCCTCTGGGTGGCAACGCTATCAATGTATGAAATCTGGTTTAAATTGATGCAGTGGTTATTTCGTGATGCAGGTACAATTGTTGCATTAGTAAATTCAAAAACGGAGCTCCGCTCCAATTATAGTTACATAGCTTTCCATCTTTCGTGGGTCCACAGACGTTACCATGGTAATGACTCGTTTGCGCCTTTGCTGTGTGCCTCGTATAACTTCAATCTTCTCACAGAGATGTTTCCTTCTGGTCTGAACGGTTCATTGTTTCGTGTGTTCCGTCAGATACCCGAAGTTAAGCAGCATTGGGCTGGATTGGTACTTGGGTGGGTGACCGCCTGGGAATCTGGCTGTTGCAGACATGGGGGCTTAGGGCTTCGGGCAGATGATGGTTAACGCTCGTCAAACCATTTGAAACCCTTTGTGTTCCGTGGGTGGGTGGGACTACGAACAACAAACGGTAAGGCCGGGTTTACGCAACGGCTCGCCTTTGCATTCTCGCAATCTCAGTGGAAAAGTTGTCGTTGCCATGGTAACAACGGTATCTGGATTAGCTAAATCCGACCTCGTTTGAGTAAATGCTTTTAGTCTTATAATCCGTGACAATAAGATAAAGAATTCCTCCTGACGAAATTTTCCCAGTCACTTCCGAACTCGCATTATTCAGTATTTTCCTTGCGAAAATGTTGGAATTTCAGATGATTTCTAGCTTCTAGCTGCGAGAATGCAAAAGCGAGTCGCTGCGTAAACGCGCCCTAATTTAGGGGGGAAGGGGGGACATTTTTTATCCATTTTTTCAAAGAAAAGGCAATTTCTGTCTACGGTTGACTGAACGATAAATATGCCGTCTGCTAAGCATATTAGTGATTTGTTCGTTCATAGATGGGGCAACGTCCATAGATGGGAACGAATTACCAGTTTTGTTCCGTCGGTGATTAGCAGGAGGTGCGCAATGAACGAAGGCTGCAAACGGAATTAACTGTAGAGGCATTCAACTCGTTGAACAGGATAGATGAGCATACTGTACCACGTTACTTTAAATTAATGAATGGAATATTTTCCAATTCAGTAATAAACAAAGAAACACAATGGTCCGAACACTGTGTTTCTTCCTTAATTATTGTCAAACAGAATAGAATAGGCAGTGTCGTTCAATGAGCTTACAGCCTTTTGAAGGCCCACGCGGCAGATGTTAAGTGGAAGATACCACCATCAGGACAGTTGTTTTTTGCCGCATGAGGGAGGTAACCGGAGAACCCGGAAGAAACCCTTGTGCAACGAGCTGGAAACAACTGGAGAAAAACCCGTACGTATACACTTCCCTTCACCAGGAACGAACCTGGTTTGTAAGAAGCCAGAAATGTACAGCTGGGACTAAGACGCCAATGAAATCTAACGCCCCAGTCCTTATTATTTACTGCAATTTAGTTTCTTTATCCCAGTTGAGTGTCATTTATTGTTTACGAGCAAAACACACAGAGGGGAAAAAAAAAATTCTATGTAACAATTATTTAAAATATGGCGGAGACAATCATTTTAAGAATTCCAGGAGCGCCTGGTACAACGTGAATAGAAGGCCTCTGGCCTCAAAGCTACGATTTCTAGTGTTTAATATAAGCGTATTAGCGTCACTTGAGCAGGGCCGGGCCAAAAAATTATTTAAGGGGGTGCAGATGACAGGACAGCAAGTTTGGTATTAAATTCGCTGCGTATTAAAAAAAAAAAGCTATTAGGCTTAAAAATAACATTATTAAGTGCAAATGCAAACAAGTGAAAAAGTGAAGAAAAAAATGGGAACACGCTGTAAATTATGAGTTTCGACCTGAAACAATTAAAAACATAGCCTAGTTTTCATTTTTTTTTAAATCATGAGTGCTTTCACGTTAGTAGAGAGACTAAGAAAAATTAGAGAGGAATTACTTTTTTAGTGGATAAATAAGGGGAAACTATATACCTCGTGCAAAATTGCTTTTTTAAACAATACCGTTTTTTTTTTTTTTGCCCCTGATAACTCTGACTGGGGAAGCAGTTGCAACCCACGCACCCCCAGTTGGCCCGGGCGAATTTTAGTGCTTAAAGTGTCACTATCACCGATTGAAAGTTTGCAGAATCTGCAACATCCAGCGCTATCTAGTAACTTGACTGAAAACTCCTTCCAATGCCTTTTGAACTTTAAATTTCATCGAGTAACTGGACCGTCGACCTTTACGATGAGAGACTGAACCTTGTTCAGGAAGTCTGACATTCAATTTCAAAGGGAAACGGAAATATATTTTGTAAGCATTAATTTATTTAAACGATCTGCTATCTAGCACTCATCTGGTATAGAAGTGCACCTTGCATACACACCGTGACTGAGCGAGACTTGGTGTTCCGGGGAATCCGTTTTCCTCTGTCCCTACCTCCTCCAGTGCCTCCCAAAATACGCTCCCCCTCCCCGCGTCCTCCTACTCCTCCACGTGCAACTGCCGG
>JAHWFP010077377.1:0-45832 GCA_023313725.1 Lithobius niger
ACTGAGGCCCACACTCTGGGTTTCAACCCCCAATTATGTTTAGGGTGTAATCCAATCAAATTGAGAGAATCATTTTGCTGCCACCCACGTCTCTTTGCGACGTCGTTAGCCTCAAATTTTCAAATAACTTTTACCCACATTCCATTAGAAATTTCTAAGTTGGGGCCAGGCCAAATGCCGGTTGTACACGAAGGTAGATCCTTTAACCAAACCTACATTGCCAGGAGTTTCACTATCTTCTTTCAAACGCTTCAAAAGCTGTGAGGCCGTTCTGGAACTTTTGGGAAACCCTGTATATCATTAATCCAGGCTTCTAAGTTGTAACTGCCACCATCTTGCATTTGCAGCGACTTGTCGGTACTGTTCGGTCGGTGGTTGGCGTCAGTCCGCTTACGAAAATTATGACTTCTTGCAAATTGCAACGAACTAAACTGACTGCGAACGACAGCCTTGGTTGTCATGGTGACGGTCAGATCTCTTAGTAGTGTGTGTGAATGGGCTATTACTCAACGGGATGTTCGGTTCAAATGACTTAGCACTCATAGTATGCGTTTTCACATCGCCAAATTTTATGTACTGATAAAGCCAATGCAGTTACACCCTACAGCGTAAAACGAGGGTTATCTAAAAGTCCTCAAAGAATACACCTATACGTTGCATCAGGAATAAACGAAGATATCTACGTCTTGCATGACGAGTTCACACAAAATTGAAGGGAGGCAGTCTGTGGAAAGTCGCAGTTGTATGTGTGACGTAAGTTGTTTCAAGCACAAGATCAAGAAGGCCCCATAAACTCGTAAATCAGGAATTTTTTATATTTTAGGAGGTGATGAGCTTTGTCAATAGCTACGAGTGCTTGAAATTTAATATGGTGTGTTCAATCGACGGGAACATATTTTGTACATCATACGATGTCCATTCATCACAAATGGTCTCGAGCTGTTTGATAGGAATATGGATTGTCGGCTAGTTTATTCAATATGAGCTCGAAAAATTTGCAAAGGGGAAGATTTGGTGCATTTTTTTTCCGGATGTGGATCATACGCAGTGGCTGATTTGCTCCGTGGGTTTTCTTTGAACCAAAAACATATGGGTGAGTCTACATGTTGATGCCGGTGTTAACAAGATGTCAGATGTTTTTGGATCTTTGCGGTAAACTTTTTGGTGAGTCCGATTGAAGTTCGGTGTACATATCCGTTTGTGACAATTGCTGTAATATAGCTTGATTCACAGATTGGCTTGATCATAGGAGGCAATAATCAAAATGATTGTCTGGATACTCTTATCAGCAGTACACAGGGTGTTTCAGAACAAAACCGAGAAACTTCCAGGGCATACTAAGAAATTAAAGACGAGTCAAAAAGTCCTCCTATACAACACCTATCCAAAAATGCTTCGTTACCGAGATATCGCCCAATTATTTTATAATCGAGTATTTAAGTCATGGCTTAATGGAGCCCGTGCCTGAATGCCTGCAAGGTGCACGCTTTATTGTGACCTCATTACACCATCTTGCGTGCTTAAGACCAAATTCATTAACTCCACAAACTCAGTGCAGCACGGTGCACCAACCTGTGATAAAACTTCGTGATGGACCTAATCGAATTACGTTCGAAACTGCAACTACGTCCAACTCTAGCCAAGAGAGTTGTTAAGTAAATTTAAACTTAGTATTTATTTAAAGGATGGCATAGGTTAATAATTTTTACACGCAATAAATGTTGTTCAAAGCTGTAAAAAACACATCACTGCTTTTGATAAATGTCTTCGTAGTTGTGTGAGCACGAAATGTCCAGTGTGAACACTGCAATATTGTATCAGTCACAACAGTCAGAGGCAGACGGATGGATGTAGAGGCCAGTCGGGAAGTAGGTGACCAGGGGCTACTTTATTTGGAGACGTTTCGCCCCAAAAGTTGTGTAACATCAGTCGAGTAGTTTGGTAAGTGGTGGGGGGGGGAGTTAATTTACTGTGTGGGTGTGCTTGGTCCTTTTGTGGAGTTACTATTTTGGGAGAAAGGGGGGATGGGCGAAATGGTGGTTACGGATGTGGATTCCTGCTTGGTAAAATATGTTTTCGTTTGAAATTGTACGCAAAGATTGTATGCAGAGGTTGGGAACTGGTTTGAGGGATCGTGTTCCCTAACTTTCGGGTGAAATGTCAACAAAAGGGCTTTTTTTTTCTTGAATGTCTCGAGGTAGTGGTATCATGGCCATAGCCAGGAAATAATTCGTAGGAGGCAGAGCAAAGTCAGATAAGAGGTCTAGGAGAGTGCTGTTAGCTCTTCCAGTAGAGTCCGGGAAGCTGAAGCATTTTATGGTACATCACTGCCGTATCCGGCTTCTAAAGAGTACTTTTTCACACATTCTCGAGGAATTTATTAATTTAGCATTATGTCACATTTTGGAGTTTCGGGGGAGGGGATGGTTCCCATGTCGCCTTCTCCTCTCCCTGCCCAGTCCCCAGGGGTGTCTGTCTCTCCTCTCCTTTCTTCTGTTCATGTTTATTATTTTTAATTTTATTTTTTTTTGCAATTAAATAAAAAATAAAGTGAGAGCCCACTTTACAACTATTTTAATTTGGCCCGGGAGGGGAGGGGGCATGTTTAAGAAGTGTTGTAAACGTTCCAAGCCGATTCCGGAAGCCGAAATACTTTAAGACACTGAAATATCTTATCTACCTGATCTACCTGAACGCATACTTTTTGATAATGTTAACCACCATTCTTAAAGACTTTTATAAAAATTACCGTATTACGTTGCAACTGCGGCTATAAATTTGGCACTTGCAATGCCCAACGTAGGCCATAAAGCCAATGGGCCAGTTGCTTACTGTTGCCCCCCTTCCCAACCTTAGGAACATCAGTCGGAACATTTACATTCTCCCCTTACGGCTTTCAGCTGGTTAACGAAGGCTTTGTGTTAAAAAATCGGGAACAATGAACGTACTTGGGTACCCAGTTTCAGGAAAATAAAATAGGTTTTCTTAGGATTAATAAAAAAGGAACTGTTACCTTCTTTTGCTTTCTAATTTAAAAATCGCATTATTTCCGACGTATTATTCATTACGGACATGTTGAGTGCTGATGGGTAGTGAGAGGCTTTGAAAAGAAGCCAGGTCCGATTCCCTGCTGCAAAACGCATGATTGAACTTGAGATCTGGCAAGCTGCTCCTGTCTTAGCAAGATTAAACAATATTGCAGTTTCGAACGTAAATCGATTATCGCGAAGTTTTCCCACAGGTTGGTGCACCTTGCTGCATTCGAGTTAGTGAAGCTAATGAATTTAGCTTTAGTGAATGAGGCCACAGTAAGGCGAGCACCTTGCAGGTAGTCGGACACAGGCTACCACTAAGCCATGATTTAAATACTCAATTATAAAACAATTGGGATCTAATATAATAATAAATTGTATTTGGTCCCCAACCAAAAAAATGGCGACCAGGAAACGGACGGGTTGCCCATTTACATCGCCCCTAAATACGGTAAAAAAAAAGATTCGTAAGTTCGCTTAAGAAATACAGAGAGATCGCGGTCATGTAGGGCACGACGAAAGACCGAAAGAGTGTGGGAGCATACAATGTCCTCTGACAAAGCGTTCCATGGAGGTATAACGCGAAGTGCAAAGAAATTCAAGCGACAGTCAAGTCGTGACCTAGCCCGCCGAAGTTTCAATGAGTGTCCTCGTGTCGTACAACTACCCACAAAGTCTAAAAAAAAGAAAATCAAGTAGGAACGTGTTGTGCATAATTTTACACGTCAGCGAGAGGTCCGCGTAGAGACGCCGTAATTCTAGTGGCTCCAGGTCTGAACGTTGTAATCTTTTCCCAGCAGGGAGATGTCTGAGACCAGTTAGTGACCTAGTAAAGTGGCACTGAACGGACTCGAGTAGTAGGTCAATTTCATGGAGTAAGAATGGAGACCAGACTGGGCTGGCATACTCCAGAATTGGTCGCACGTAGACTTTAAATGCCCAGACACGAGTTTCAGAATTGGCGCTGGCAAAACACCGATTAACAATGTAGAGGTGACGGAAGGCCTGGGCTGCGATTTTCCTGCAGTGGGTTGAGGACTTGAGATCGGACGTAAAGCAGACACCCAAGGCCCTGATCTCATTCTTACATCCCAACTGTAGACCATTCAAAGTATATGGAGATAACTGGGGAGAGCTCCCTAAGCCAAAGGAGAAGCACTTCTCGCTCGAGAGAGGCAGCTGCCACTGTGAGGACCAAGCAGCGACCTCAGCTACGGTGTGATGGTCAGCCAGATCAAGTACTTCCATACCCGTCTTAACGTCATCCGCAAACTTAAGATTTAAGTCATCACCAGACCCAGTTGATGGTAGAAGATCATTAATAAAAATGACAAAAACTAGAGGCGCCAGGACGGAGCCCCGTGGAGCCCCACTTAAAATAGGTAAGAGAGTAGAGCGCGAATCTTCAATTCGGACTTGTTGCTGACGTTCCCGTAAAAAGACACAAAGCCAGTTCAGCAGTGGTCCATCAAAACCGAATTGTTTGAGTTTGTTCACAAGCTTTGTGTGAACCACCGAGTCGAAGGCACGCTGAAAATCAAAATACACCACATCAAAACCCTTGCCCAAATCCGCAGCTGCAGTCCAGCGGTCCAGAGCTACTTATGGTTGAACGATTTGGGAGGAAGCCAAACTGGGCAACGTCTAATAGTTGGTGTTTTACACAATGATCCAGCATAGTCTTAGGTACAATTGACTCCTTTACCTTAGAAATAACAGAAGTCAGGGCAATGGGGCGATAGTTGTTAGGCAGGGATGCATTGCCATATTGGTAATAAGGTGATATCTCGGTAACCGAGCATGTTTTGGATAGGTGTTGTGTAGGACTTTTTGACTTGTATTTACCGCATTAGTCTGCCCTGGATGTTTGTCGGTTTTATTCTGAAACACCTTGTAGTGACCGTTATGTCGGGATCAAGCTATATTACAGCAACTGTCACAAACTGATATGTACACCAAACTTACTCGGACCCACCTAAAATGTTTACCGCAAAGATCCAAAAACATATCTAACAACGAGATGAGCTAGCTTGTCACATTTTCCCCATGTTAAAATTGGGAAAGCCTACACAGCTGAACGTTTACACACGAATGCATCGTGATCTTAACATGGTCTTTGTGTTGGTTTGGGGCTTGTAAGGGTCAGGACAAATGCGTGGGACGGTTTTGAAATTCGCAACCAGGGAATTTAAATTTCGTTTCTTTTCCGTGTTGCACCCAAAGGTTTCAAGCAACAATGGCTTGAACAATCAACACTGGTCCTTAGATTTATTGCAAAAGCCTGGACGAACTAAAAGCTGAACTGTACCGAAGGACAAAATAATCAGTCATTTACGTTGCCGTGAATTGCATAAGAGTAAAGTGATGCACATCAGATGATGGTTACGCAACGATACGAGCATCCACGAGCAAATGAGGTTAATAACCAAAAGTCAAAATGCTTTGCGATCTGATGTTTTAGTAACGGTGAACTTCAGAGATTTCTGCACGACAAAATGTAAACGAGTAAAAAGAAAACAAAAAAATTACGCAATTTGGCTGACATAACAGCTAATTATTTATGGACAAGGGGATGCACTGATTAACTATGTAAAACATGGACAAACAATAAACCAAACCGTGAAAATTTAAAGACATAAAATGCCTCCAGAAAAAAAAAGGTACAGATGAAAATAAGACAATGTGACTTCTTGTACATTCACAGTTCTACGACAATGTGAAATCCATCCAAAGCCAAAACTAGTATAAGAGAAGCCACCAAGTTTCCAAAAGGCGTCGGCCTTCGAAGATGGTGATATCATTTATTCAGGGAAAGGCAGCCAAGGTTAATCGCACCGAATAATACTTCGGACGTTAAATGAAAACTTTAAGACTGCTACAGGAAGTGTAACTACTCAGAGAATGGGCGAGAGGTTTCAAGTTCAAGAACTCAATTCCAATTCATTCCTTGCTGTATGGCTAGGGGTCTATACACAGAGTACCACTAATTAGGCATCAGCCAGAATTGATCCTTCTAACTGATCCTGTAGGCTCCAGAGGTTCTGACCGTTCAGTCAGAACCCCAAACACCATTTCGCTCGAGCTCACGATTCTGTCCCGTTTTATACCCGCTCGGGCCGGGGCAGAACAATAGACTCTTGCCTTAGGCAACAGGCAAACAGGCTCAATCCGGTTCCGACTGGATTCGCAGCGGACCCGTGCTGACACCTGGTGGGTGGCAGCAGTCCAATTCCTGAGTCTGCAGTAATTGGAAGGCTGGCAGGCCGCCATGATTGAGGCAAGCCAAACTACGAAGTGTAAGCTCCGTGAGTTGCGCGCTGCCGTTCATGTAAGCCCGTTACAGAAGTAGCAATGTTCTAGTTTTCATTTAACTTTCGAACTCATAGTCGGTGCGATTGACTTGGGCAATAGGATTAACTGGTTGAATGATATCACTAGCTTCGAAGGCCGGCCCTTTTTGGAAACTTGTCGGCTTCTTTTATATACCAGTTTCTGGGTGGATAAATTATACTAAAACATCCCATAAAAAATTATGGAAAAATCAGCTAAAATGTGGAAACAACAACTATAAAAACGGAGACAGAACTTACTCCTCAACTATCACGAATCAGTTACAAGGGTTTAGTATTAAATCAAGCACGAAAAGAAAGGGGAACGTTTACGACGCTTGTTAAGTGTTACTGAGTAAAATTAAACAAGTAAAGTTTACACACAGACTACTGACGTCTGTTGGACGTCATGTGTTGCTAGGGAAACTGTTTATAAGCATTCACTGTTAAAAGGTGACGATGCGATGATGAACGTGAATTTCCATTCGGAATTTCCGCGTTTGGTCCAACCAATAAACCTATACCCCCTCACCCTTCCCATCCCACCCGACCCTGACTAGTATATAAAATGAAGCACCAGCCACCTACCTTCTCTTCTCTTCAGCACTGGAGAGAGGTCGAATAGTTGCCTATTACTTGCCTGTTTCGGCCAGGTATAGCCTAAGTCCTTTTTACTTGTGCTGAGGCAGCTGTCATGATTTGTGTATTTCTATGTGCTTGACGAAGCTGTTGTAGATTTTATGTGTCTGATGACGAGGTGAATATATCCTTGAAACGTATAGTGCTTTTTATTTATGTTTGTGCACTTCTTGGCTCTTTATTTAGCATTAAGTACCTATTCCTATTACCTAGCATATATATATATAGTGCTGATCTACCTCTGATGTTGAACGTAACACAACTGAGACGTTCCAACGGCACACACTGCTCTGTCTGGGCATAGGAATTGGGTCTTTTCGTGACGCGACATGGTTACTCCCCCATTCACGATCTAACGACCCGACCAAACGACTCGCGATGGCCTTGTCAGTAGTTTATAAAGTAGGCTATGGCTTGTAATTGTCATACATGATATATGCAGAGGAACCCAACAACTCGCAACTGCTAAGTACGAGTTGCTGGGCGACACACCAATGAACGAACATCAAAATGGCAGCACAAATCACATTGGCCGATGGGGTAACCCAAGCCACCGTAAAACTTGTAAGCTTGTATTACTAATTACAGATAACTGTTTTTTTCCCCCTTCCCTTTCACCTACGTCATTAAATTGTTGATTAAAACGGATCAATTTACAGGCATCCCTAATTACAGAAAAACAACACTTGGAAATCTAATTAAAAGGCCATGGCTTTACAGGCTTGCTTGCTTACTTCGTAATTAATTGCCGCCACCACAAAGCAATACAACAACGCACACGTGCATGCAATGAAAACGGAAAATACACTGCATGAATTATAGAAACTTATTCAAGGCTCAACTTACAATAGCAGTGATTCCTTGTTCTTTGCACAGCATGGATATGGCACACAAACTCATGCTGACGAGAACCAAAGGTAGTGAGAAAGAAGGAGAACCGCGGCTATCTAAATCTGAAAAACAAAAAAACACAAAACTTCAATTTTCCAAACATTTTGGGTTAAAATTAGTGGCGCACCCAACGGGGAAAGCCCCAGACCCGAAGTTAGGTATAAATTTGGTGTAAGTAAAAAACATGTATTTCTTGCGGTTGAAAATATTCTTTAAACAATGGCTTTTAAAACGTTTCATAGGAACTAAAATTGGTGAAAATGAGCTGTTTTGAGCCCGTGTCAGGCGGCGAGATTTTTAACTCCAGATACGACTGTCCTAAGTGTAGAAGTGATACCCCCTACATTTTGTCGTGTCTGTAGTTGGTTGTTACACGAACAGATGTCCTCCACTATCTAGACAGAAGTAAGATTCGAATTATAACTTTGTTATCGGCCCACCCCAATTTTTTATCGAATTAATTTTAACAGCCCAGGGACGTTTAATAGGCGATTTACGGTAGTTTTCTAATTGGGACCATTCCCAAAGAAAGAGAAGATGAATTACGGCACTCCTGAGTACTAGCTTACTGAACAGCCCTATATACCAGCAAAACAGCCTTTTATCAAATGTGTAATCTTATATCGGAGATTTGTGGTGGTAGGGAGGGGGGTAGGGGCAATGGCCTTTTTTTTCTCCCATCCTGCGGAGTTATTGAAGCGGGCGAGGACGGGCGGGGGATAGAAACGTGGAAGTATCAGGTCGCTATACCCTCGGACACAATTTTAATAAATCGCTTTAGGGAACAAAAATAACTTTGCTCTTTAACATGAGCCCGCATCAGGAAAACCCAAGCACTTTCCATTTACTTTTTTTTTTTTTCGAGTAGGCTAATGCGAAAAAGCTGTGATCGAATTGCCTTTCAGGTTCACAGACAACGTAACTAGTCTATGCGGGAGAAGGGAGGAAGTACGCTATCAGGGCCTCGATATTAGTTTCAACATGGCAACGCAGATATAGAATTTCAAATAAAATTTGTTTACATAATCGAATTGAATAGTGAGTTAAAAATAAAAAGTAAAAACTAAAGTAAACTTTGGAGAAAACGAATGGATGGAAAGATGTTTTGCTTAAAATAATAGCAGCGGTTGGAACGAGGACAACTGGTTGCTACTAACACTCAACCATAATAAAATAAAAATACTTAGAAATTGCAACTTAAATCGCATTAACCAATTTATGACACAATGTACTGGCAACAAGGCAAAAGTGAATAAAACATA
This sequence comes from Lithobius niger, assembly GCA_023313725.1. Taxonomy (NCBI): domain Eukaryota; kingdom Metazoa; phylum Arthropoda; class Chilopoda; order Lithobiomorpha; family Lithobiidae; genus Lithobius; species Lithobius niger. Next base: position 9,154 of record JAHWFP010077377.1, read on the forward strand.
ATAAAATAAGTAAGAAATTAATTAAAACCAGCAGGACTTATACAAATAACCATGAATCACCATGCTAATTTCAAGAATTTGCTAATATTAATCAATACCATCTCAAACTTCAGCCAAGCTGGTATCACTTACAACTTTACCCCAGAAATTGCACGAGATCTAGACCGTAAATGTATCACTTGGAAGCTCGTTCCAAATTTTGATAACCAGATTAGAGAAAAAATTTTTGTAATCACGCTTTACTGGCTGAAACACAGTTTAAATACATTAGTTTAACACAGGACAACACACCAGTTACACTAAGTCTTAATGAAAAAGAATGTCTATGGTCAACGTTGCAGAGATCACACAAGAAAATATAAAAGGCCAATTACATCCATTTTGACATGCATGTTTTATTTTTGGATCACACATATAAACGCAAGAATTGCGGCAAGAATACGTTACGTACGTCCGATACAACAGTTTAATTACTGCATCACCAAAACACGTAATGGGAACCGCCATTATTTCGCGCGGAACAACCAAAATTAATGCCGACAGATGGAGCCGCTGTTCTGTGGAAAGCCCACTGAGATAGCGGTGTTGGCTGTGAGTAGCTCAAACATCTGACGGCCTTAGCTGGCCACTACTGTCGTGCTGTTCGATTATCAGTTATTTAAAGAAAAAAAGGGGGAGGGGTCGAACATGGAGTTGTCTTCGAATCTACTCGAGCTAAATAACTTTAGTTGAGAAAGAAGATTTTTTTCGTGCAGGTGCTTCCTTGCAATAAACGTATTTGGCTTGTGTACGGCTGCAGCTCTGACACATGCACGAATTTGGGCGGCTAATATCTATCGGTAACGCCCTCTTGCAAACTAGAAAAAGAATGAAGTTATTTGGCTCGAGTAGATTCGAAGACAAGTCCATGTTCGGCCCGCCGCCCTTGTTTTTTGTTCTTTAAATAACTAATAATCGAACAGCACGACAGTAGTGGCCAGCTAAGGCCGTCAGACGCTTGAGCTACTCCCAGCCAACACAGCTATCTCAGGGGGCTTCCCACAGAACAGCGGCTCCATCTGTCGGCTGAGTCAAAACAGAACAGCTCCATCTGTCTGCATTAATTTCGGTTGTTCCGCGCGAAACAATGGCGGTACCCATTACGTGTTTGGGTGATGCAGTAATTAAATTGTTGTATCGGACGTACGTAACGTATTCCTACCGCAACTGTGTAACTGATCCAAAAGTAAAACATGCATGTCGAAATGGATATAACTGCCCTTTAAGCATGTATCACATTTTGAGCCTGCGGATTTCTGGAGAATTGGCATTTACCATTTTGAAAAGCTTACTATAGGTTTTGAATTTAGGACCTGGTATAAATACTTTGTAAAATGACCCTGGGCCGACTCGACATGGTCGATATCTTTGGCAAGGCAAGGAGACTAAACGGAAAAATAACTAAGAAACAAAGTTAGAAACACAGAAATAATAACTAGAAAACGGAGAACTTTGGTGAAGTGAAGAAACTGATCCGATCGGCAACTGGGAAAGGGATTCCTACAAAGTTGTAACACCCGCCTACATGGTAAGCTGATGTTACTTAGTTGATTGACATATTTCCATACTTCATGCACAACGGGACTGCCAGTTCCTATGACCTGTCCCCGAAGAAGGGTGGCTACTAGCTGTTAGTTAAACTCTCTTCTTAGAAAATAACCCCATTTTTTAGAATTTGTTTAGGTAAACAGCTGTTTGCCCTTCAGTTCGGGGAAGGGATTAACTCTCAAACCTTATGACGTCAGAGGTTTCTTATGTCTCCTTTATCTTAGGTCGGCTTAAAGCCTTGTTCGCATTACCATCTCTCCTCTCCTAACTACGTTTGGTCTCTCCTACTTGGGAGAGGAGAGCTGTAGTGCGAACGACGTCTGCCTTGCGTGTTGGGGGAACTCTCTTAAATGTTGTGAGAGGTCCTTTCCCTGTGTTAGCTAGGTGAGTTGTGCCCTCAGGGCTAGGGGAGAGGGGTGAAAAGCAAGTGCAAACGAAGGGTTTCAACTATCACTATAAAAATTCTAGGTGAGACCTAGGTGAAGCCTTGTTCGCATTACCATCTCTCCTCTCCTAACTTCGTCTGGTCCCTCCTACTTGAGGGAGGAGAGCTGTAATGCGAACGACGTCTGCCTTGCCTAAGTTAGGGGAGCTCTCCTAAGTGTTGTGAGAGGTCCATTCCCTGTCCTAGCTAGGTGAGCTATGCCCTTAGGGTTAGGGGAGCCGAGTGGGGAGCAAGTGCGAACGAACAGCTTCAACTATCGCTATACAAAATTCTGGGTGAGACCGTGCATGTGTGTAGGGGGTGGTGGAGGAGGGTGTACAGGGGAAAAGAGTTGATTTAATTGGGTTTATGAGAGAGGAAGTCGGTAATGCGAACGAACGCCTCCGTTTTCAAGTTAAGTGATTGGTCACCCAGGTTAGGAGAGGAGAGACTGTAATGCGAACAAGGCTTAAGACCGTGCATGTTTGTAGGGGATGGTGAAGGACGGCGTAGAGGGGGAAAAAGGGTTGAAATAAATGCGTTTTTGAGAGAGGAAGTCGGAGTTGAAGTGAGTTAAAACAACAACGGGTACACGGTTGTTTCTGCTAAGTCGATGTAGCATCGCATTTATCTAATCCCCCATCAACCAAACCGCTCTCAATTCCAATGTCCCCATTCAACTAGCTGGGTTTTCGACTTCGTTTTAAGGAAGTGACAGGTTCCGCCTTAGCTTCGAGAGGTTTACGCGCACTCATTTCAACCAATCAAAAGAAAGCAATCCTTATAGGTTATAGGTAGCAATCCAATGGGTTATAGGTGGGTACACATAGGTTGTTAATGCGCTTCAACTCGTTACGTCGACGTAACGAGGTAGTTTGATATAAAGCGACTTGAAAGTGGTTTTAAGTGGTTATACGGACGTTCTTAAAGCGCTCTAAGTACTACATCGACGTAAATTAAGTCGACCTAAGGTAAAGTGATATAAGAAACCTCCGTGTATACGTGAGTCACACGAGCCTTGGTCCTTAAAAAGCCAAGTGCACCCCTCTGTCGGGAAGAAGCTGCCAGGAATTCTCCACTTACGGGCTAAATCCATGCCGAATTCCATATTTGGACCTAAACCAAAGGACAACTAATATGTGGACTTTCATAGGTAACTATAAGGAAGTTTACTTATTAGAGTCGACTCTTATGCGAACGGTTTGCCTGTCTGTCTGTCTGGGTGTCTGTCTGTCTGTCGTCTGTTTTAACGAATTATCGGATTTCTGTCAAATTTTGCACACAGATTCTATGGCACATTTCTAGGTCTAGGTTCGAAAATGTTTCGAATCCGTCGGGGAAATCCTCCACTAGAAATAATCAAAGATTTTTGTTCGCAGCAAACGTATCCATCCACCGACCTTTCGCTGGTAACTATGCAACCCTCGTCAGCGGCTGACGTCACCACCAACTGACCAATGGTTGGTAACTTGCTCAAATTATTCTACGGGCCATTGACGTAGGGCGCGGCCCCACAGATATGTACGAGATTACTGGATAACACTGCATGCGAAAGGTGTGCGCCGCCATGCCATGCCATGCCATCGCAGCTGATCAGAAACTAGAAACGCAAGCGGCCACAGGTATTACGTGTTGTGTACGCGTCGTGGAACTGCGGTCAAGAAATTATTTGGGTTTTTGGATTGCATTCTTTAAGGACTGTTAATTATTCACAGGTGATAGACAGTTAGTAGCCATATCGATCGCTGTATTCGCAAGAGAAAACAAATCGACTCTCACTATAATTGGTTTAAACAGGTTTATTCGTTGATAGTATTTCGTGAAATGTCAACAGGCTCCAACGACTCCAGACCCTGAGAAATTGGACGTGCTTTTGTAATTAACTCTTACATCTGTGTGTTTAATTTATGGGCCGTTGCACATTTTTGGGGCCTGCCCGTTGATTTAAACCTGTGTAATTTGTTTTTACGCCACAATTAGTTAGACAATTGGAGGCCCGTGCCACAGTGATGTGATGTTGTATGGAAGTTTTTTTTACACATTGCTTCAGAACTGTTGAATTGTCTTTATACCACTTCTGGTTGACCAGGAACATTGAGGTTTAGCACAGGGTTTAGTTTTTTTTTTTTTTTAATTTATTTAACCTAGGGATATCACAGTTGCAATTGAACGGTGTTGAATTTAGTTGATATTCGTCTGTTTTAATACTCATGTGTGTAGATTGCGTGTTGGAATTTTCAGATGTCACCATGTGAAGTTTTGGCGCTATGACTGTTTCGAACATTTCACCGTCTTTTTACACCACTACATTGCATTGCAACTTATGTATTACTTGCAGTGATCAAATTTCTATTTTAATAGCTTGTTCTGATTGCGTTGATTCAATTAATTTATGTACTAGTCTTTTTCAGTGCACATATCATGATTTAATTTTATGTAAATTTTGTGGGGCAGAACACGTTATTTGCAGTCATGCTTTTTAAAATTTCAATTGTATTTTAAACAGATCGTGAATAAATATTTTGCGATCTTTTATGCAGCCATGGTGTAGAAGGACTGCTGCAGGTCAGTATTAGCTAGGTTGGGACGTGGGGGAAGGGGGGGAGCTTCTCTACACCCTAATCTAAATTTTTTTGATTTGTGTAGAATTTTATATAATTTAAAGGTTAGTTTTAGGTGTTGCAAACCTGTTAACCGCTGTAAAGCTCATCAAATAAGTCTAAAAACACAGAAAGTGTGTTGGGGACCCAAATAACGCATGGTAAGCTTGTGGCTTCCCAAACCTCCTAACCAAAATTGGGGGAGGGGGCGATACCCAGTTTACACCACGCCCAGGGAATCCAGTCACCGGCTGGTGGCCGACAACTCTGACCAATGGGCTGAGCGTACTCACATTGTTCAGGGTCACCGGGAACTCCTCAAGGTTAGTGGCACGTCAGGACTTTCGTCATTTTTCCTTCTGCGTCGTGGTATGCTCTAATAGTCGTTTTTTGATGTGAAGAGTTGTAAAATAACTCTTCAAACAGTGATTTTGTAATCCCTCTCAATACTTCTAAGTCCTGCTCTTCATTTCAGTCTGTCACTTTTGTTATAGTTACTCCAGTCACCATGTCTGACTCGAAATTCCAGTTGAGGTGCTATGGTCACTTGGTTAAAGAGTACCCGGATCACCGTGTCTGACTCAAAATTCCCGGTGAGGTGCTTGTACTTATACTAAAATTCTAGGTAAGGTGTTATGGTCACTTGGTTACTGAGTCCCCGGGTCACCACGTCCGATTCGAAATTCCGGGGGAGGTGCTTATCCTTGTCCTTGAATTCTGGATGAGATGGTAAGGTCACTTGGTTACCGAGTCCATGGATCACCGTGACTCTCGAAATTCCGGGCAAGGTGCTTATTGTTTATGATTAAATTCCGTGTGAGGAATTGACCAAGTCCCTGGAACACCTGGATCACCGTGGCTGACTCGAAATTCCGGGTGAGGTGCTTATGCTTAAATTCTGGGTGAGGTGTTTTGGTCACTTGGTTACTGAGTTCCCAGATCACCACGCCTGACTCGAAATTTCGGGTGAGGTGCTTATGCTTAAATTCTGGATGAGGTGTTACGGTCACTTGGTTACCAAGCCCCTGGATTACCGAGTCTTAAGTGAAAATTCCGGGTGAGGCACTCACACCCGGTGACGTACCCATCAGGAAACTTGACCTGTTGATCCAGTGACCTGATCAACGATCCAATGATCCCATTGTTGTTTATTACTTACATTTCTGACCTGTCGTCTAACTCAATAAATGTTAAATTGACAAAATTCGCAGATGATATCAAGATGTATCGACCCATTACTGATTCTAATGACCATGCACTGCTTCAAGCATCTCTGGAATCCATTTTCGAATGGTCAGCTAAGTGGCAGCTCCCTATTAATGATAGCAAATGTCTTGTTTTCCATCTTGGTAATAATAATAGAAATCATGCATACTTACATAAAAATCATGCCTTAAAGGCCGAGAAGAGTATTAAGGATCTTGTTGTCTACTTCTCATCAAACCTTAGTTTCTCAAACCAGTGTAATCAGCTAGTAAGCAGGGCAAAACGAATTAGTTATGTGGTGAGAAGATGCTTTATCTCTCGTGACGTGCCTACTCTAATTAAAGCCTTTAAAACCTATGTGCGGCCTATTCTCGAATATGCCATCCCAGTCTAATCTCCATATCATCTTAAAGACATCAAACATATTGAATCTGTGCAGCGTTCGTTAACGAAATGTCTTCCGGGATACTACAATTTGCCTTACGCAATGCGTCTTAGTAAGCTGGGTCTCGAGTCGCTCGAGCTGCGGCGATTGCACGCAGATTTGTGCTTAACGTTCTCCATCCTACGGGGATTTGTTGATTTTGATCCAAAGCTTTTCTTTGTGGTTCGTGGCAATGGCTATTTTTACTCTGTTTTTGTTTTTAATAATTTTTTTATGTTTTTATGTAGATTACAATTGCTCCTATTTTAGTCTTACAATTATGGTTGTATGTATCTTATTTCTCTTTTATCTAATGTATGAGTATTATCATTTTAATGCTTGACAGGTGTTAGCAGATCCTAACAGTCCCTTCCTGTTTCCATTTTCCACTTTATGGAAATAAATATCTTTACTTTACTTTACTTTACTTTACTTTACTTTACTTAACTAACTCTGATCGAAAGGTGACGTAACTTCCGCTCGAAAGAAACTTAACACTCTGTCGAGTTTGCTCACCATTCGCTGTGTATTGGAGTACCAAACTGTCTCCAAAAGTCGCGAGTTTCGAGAGGATGGATGGGTGGTTTCGGGACGTAGTCAACATTGACTGGCTGCTGGATGTGCTGGTGGTGCAACATCATCAAAATGGAAGTCCAATTGTTTTTGATAAACAACAAGCCAAGAGATTTTGAAAGAGGGAAACAAGGGCATTGGAAAATAAATTTTATCTCATTTATTCAACAATCAAATGAGAAAATGCTGGAACAAAATACCTGCATTCATTTTTCACTCAGCTAATTCATACAAACAAAAGCAGCATTCAGAGTCACACCAGACACCAGTGCTAATTCACCTACGAGTCGGGTGACAAATCAAAATATTACTTTAAATGAACCCTTCGCAACCAGTAAGTAATACGCCTATTTATCGCTACTTCGTGCATTTTTTTTTCTCACTGTTGAAGAGGCTTATTGCTGACTGACGATGTGTTCCGTTTTAACTGATTTAAAGTCAGTGGCGGATGCAGTGGTGGGTTGGATGAGCAGCTGCACCCCCCACACTCCAATTTGGGATGATCTGGCGCCCTCCATGGCTCTACTGGTACCTCGTTTGGGGCCCCTCTGATAAGGTGATAAACCCACCACGCCAACCAGTCTAGATCCGCCACTGTTTAAAGTGTTGTATCACTTAACTCATTAGCTCATTAGAAACCTGGGGGTTTGACATGCTCCCAGCCGAAGCCATAGAGCCAAGTTTATTAGAAAAGAAACTAGCACGAGGGGTATAAAGTAGAACTCGAAGTCCCGACGAAATGTCCATGATGCTATTACCTCGTGTTCCATCTCTCGTTCTGTGTCGCGACCCCATGCGCCAAATTGTGGAACGACTGGTGGTAACAATTTTCAGGAATAACCCGAGTGACAAAAACACTACAGGTTTTAACCCAATAAATAGAAGGGAAAAAGTATCATTATTGCTACGATCAGCAAGGCATACGAAACTCTGCGTGCAACAGCGTTGAACGACCTTGAAGTGGGGGAGGTGATGGCTTCTTCAAGCCATGGCCGACTGGGCTAGAAATTGCGTTATCTCGCCTCCAGGCTTAATGTCAGATCACGCATGTACCACAAAGTTGACTCCTTTTAGTGCTTTTAGATTCTCGCGATGTTCAATCAGCTGGCCTGGAGCCGGGAAGACGAAATCCACAACTTCTCTTCCAGACGATCTTGTAACAAGGAATGGAATACGAAGCGATAGTTACAGCATAGACACTCCGCATTCGTAAGCTCCTGATACTAATATAAGTTTAAACACTGCTTTGATTTGTGTTTACTTAGGTATACTCACAGTGCATTTTAACAAGGAGTGAAGCGGGGGGGGGGGGGGTTCTATTGCGAGCTTTTTGCATATTGCTTTTCTATTGACTCTTGATTTTGATGCCTCCACTGACGTCACAAAAACAGCTCAACAGCTTAAGCACATCCGCTTAAGTTAAACCAGACTGGAGCCAGTGACGTCATACAAAAATATTGGCGGGGAAAATGACTTAATGAGCTACGGAGTAACCAACCTTCCTATATACTATCGTTCCACTCGACCTTGGAGTGAAGAACTATGCTAATTCAGTGTACTCGTTAAAGTTTGACCAAACCAGGTGCTTCGCTTGCCCTAAAGAATATCTGTGTACACAAGAGGTCAGGTAGCAGGCACCGACCAGCAAGTCACGACCCCATGCGTCTGGTTGGAGGGAATGAATTGCGGGCAAGCTTTTCAGGACAGCATGCTTCTCGAGGGGCAGATTCGAGTCCGCTTTGAGCCTTATTTATTTCCGCCAGCATGAACATGAACATGGCTGGTAGAATATAATAGAAGAAGTGATGATTACAAGGTGGGGGTCAATAGCCGTGGAGGTGGGAGGGGATGATTTGAGTCACTTGATGTGCTGATATTTCCGCCAGCATGAACATGAACATGGCTGGTAGAATATAATAGAAGAAGTGATCATTACAAGGTGGAGGTCAATAGCCGTGGAGGTGGGGAGGGGATGATTTGAGTCACTTGATGTCCTGATATTTCCGCCAGCATGAACATGAACATGGCTGGTAGAATATAATAGAAGTGATCATTACAAGGTGGGGGTCAATAGCCGTGGAGGTGGGGAGGAGATGATTTGAGTCACTTGATGTGCTGATATTTCCGCCACCATGAACATGAACATGCAAGAATATAATGGCAGTGATCATCAGAAAGAGGGGATCATTATTAGCAGTAGGGGGGGGGGCCCGCTAGATTTGAGTCACTGGATGCGCTCATTGAGTAAAGGAAGCGAACGAAAATCAGCGTCTCGTAGCCGGTATCGCAACAATTTGAAGAAACGTAATTCGGTCGAACATGGACATACACATGAGCTACCACACCGAACCAGTGTTGGAACCCATGCATTCAATACCACCCGTGTGTTGCATGGGCTTCAGCCACCCGTTAGTTGCATTGATATAAAAATTGGACCAGTGCCTGGATTCGAAACAGCATCATAGCGTTCTTAGATCTCTCAAGAAGGCTATGGTGACTAATTTACTGAGTTATCATCACATTAAACGGGACGGAAAGCCAACGGGCTCGAAAATGGTTAAATACGGATGCAAACCTATTTACGTTGCCTTTTGGACTTATATGTCAGCCTTTACCTGAGCGGGGAATCGAACCCACAACCTTTGAAATCAAAGGCCGAGGTCCTACCGCTGAGCCATACTGACACGGCCAAAAGGAAACGTCCACCTGGATATGTGTGCATGTTAAATGCTGCCTATGGACGTTTCCTTTTGGCCGTGTCAGTATGGCTCAGCGGTAGGACCTCAGCCTTTGATTTCAAAGGTTGTGGGTTCGATTCCCCGCTCAGGCAGGCTAACATATAAGTCCGAAAGGCCACGTAAATACGTTTGTATCCGTATTTATTTATTTATCATCACATAACATTCAGAATTTTTCTTAAATTCCTAATGGTTGGATGCATTTGGAAGTAAAAAATTTCACCAACCTGGGCACTCTATCACTCTGTATCATACGCTAGAACAGAGCTTTAACATTATCCAACACACTGCGCTCTTAACGGTAAATCCCTGATTTGACTTAACACTGCTCAATCGTTACAAACTAATTTCGTTGAGTACATCTCCTTTAAGCTTCAATGGCGGTATACAACTGTTGCCAAGCGTTGCTGTTACTGAAAGGGCTTGGGAGCACGGGTAGCTTGACAATTCCCTAATCTCTTTCCTTCCTCTATTTAACAGTTTGTAACGTGGCTTTCCCCTATCTCTTCCCCCCCCCGGTCCCTACATCTCCAGCATTACACAGTATAAAAGGTAATTCCCCTGAAGATGTGCGTTTGAACCCGGCCCAAGTCATTGCCCGTTACGCTACCCGCTTATTCAGGTCATTAATCTCTAGAAGGCACAATAGGGTCTACTTCCTCTCTTGGGCTAGTTTACGCGTAATGAAGTGTGTCCGTCTATTTTAATTTAGGAAATAAAGGAAGATACGACTGACTGACGGCGTGGCGCATGTATGATTCTATGGTTCCAATCATGAAAGTGCCGATTATGGGAGTGAAAGTTTTACGGAAAAAAGAAATAATGCAGTTTTCAAGGTTAGCAACTGACAGTAGGCCTACGCCCGTAACATTCCCGTGACGTCTGGTGTGCCGCAGGGTAGTGCGTTTGGGCCTTTACTATTTAATGTCCATCTTAAATGACCTTATTGTTTATTTGCTGTGTTGAACGATTTCCTTGATCTTTAAACACCCTAAACTCAAAGACGAGTGAAACCAGTTGACAGCGGATTTTTAAAAAGGACGGCAACCCAAATCGGCTCGACTGGTGATGAACAAGTACAGATGCAACCCTATTTCCGTTGCTTTTTGGACTTAAATGTCAGACTGCTTGAGCGGGAATTGAACCCTCAACCTTTGAGACCACAGACCGAAGCACTACCGCTAAGCAGCCATACTGCCAAGCCCTGCCGTTACGGAAAGCGGTAATAGTATGGCTATGTCAGTAAGGCTTATAGAGGTAGGGCTTTGGGCATTGGTCTCAAAGATCGAGGGTTTGATTCCCACTCAGGTTTGCATCTGTATTTGTTTACGGGTTTTTACACAATTTCAAAAAAACTTATTCTTTTTCGGGTTAATTTTTCACCACTACAGTCTAGTTTAGATCAAAAGTTCAAAACCAACAGGTTAACTTGCAAGTGTTCGAGAAGAGTGTAGCTGAAAAACAAGGAGTGAACAACTAAGTGATTCAATCATCCAGCGTTTGACCAAATCAGAAACTTTGCGCATCCCTTCAATTTGTAGTCAATATATTGAAATTAAAAGTCGTCCGTTGCCTCGACCCGAACCAGATCATCATACTTTCCCTGAACTTTACACCAATGAATTTACTGACTATGCTAGCAACGCATGAAACTCGCGCCTTTCTCAGATTCGTAACGTGGAAGCAATTTGTAGCACAAAAATAGTCAGAGTTGGAGGCAACCCATGAAACGCTGGGACAGAGTCTAACACTGTCTAACACTCCTCGTTTCTAACCAAACTCTTTATAAGCTCCTAGTCTGGAGAAGTTTCTATGAGTTAGGGCATGCCACAGGAATCTGTGATTGGGCCGTTCTTATTTATTTTGCATGGCAACTACCTGCCCATAGGTCATACACAGGATGTTGCGGATAACTGTGGATGACCAGCGGTATCCCCTTATTAATTATGGTTATATTGTAAAAGCCGATGTTAGGGCAATGGAAGTGCGTGAAAAATGAGGCAAGTGCATTGTTAGTCAGCAAAAATTATTGTTAACTTCAGCTAATATAAGGTGCTGTAAAGTTCTTTTCTTTACAGCAGCTAAAAACCAGGTGAAAGTTGGAGATGAGTATTTCTTAATTTATGGTCGTCTGGCAACCACGGGAGAAATGCAACTGAAACAATGTTACAGGTGTGTCTTCCTAAAGTGCTTTTTAACTTTCTACTTTTTGTCAGTGGCCTTAGAACAGCCTAGAAGAAGCTCACAGACAAACAATTCAACACATGCTGCAAAGCCTGGGTTTGCAGCAGCATTATGACCGTCGTTAACTGCGTCCAGGCACGGCCAGTCCGGCTTTACTACGAATTAGAGAGGGCAGACAAAATGAACGCCATGACTGTCCCATTTCTTGAGGTCTGTTCGGGAATTGGCAAAGCGTATCGGTGAATTTTTGTACGGAGAGTCGCGACATCTATTGACATCTAGTAGCGGTATAATTTTAACTTTACGTAAATTTAAGTGACAGATTTTTTATTATGTATTAAAGTATTTAAAAAAAAGTTTTTAAGTTATCACTCAACCACAGTTAAGCTATTTCTCTGTACTAGGAAAAAAAAAGTGAAACGTTCGTGTATCCAGAAAGTGTTGTAAGGGAAGGAATGTTGACATTTTTGTACGGACGGTGTCGCCTTTCGGTTGACAGAACGAGGCAACATAACGGATCATCGCATAAGTGGCGTTTTCGGCAGCCATATTGCCCAACTCAGTCGCGTATGCTATTTATCATCCAAGATCCGGCCAATACTGAAGAGAGCCCTGGTCCAGGTCAATAGTTTGGCTGGTTGGGCCTTAGAGGAACTAGAGCCTTGAAGAGACTCAACACTAAGCAAAACTGTTGGTCCTGAAGGGACTTGCGATTTAAAAGCTACTGGCCGTCTAGATCATCATCTAACTTCGGACCATTTTCGATGATTGGGAACTAGAGTTTTCTAAAAAGAGTTCAATTGCATTCCCCTGGTAGCTGGTGCACCACGTTATTATTAGACGAAACTTTGCTTGCAAGAGCTGTGTAGACACAGAGACACTGGCGGCAGGCACAGCACAGTGCTCACAAGTTGCAACAACCTGCTTACTTTCAGGTTGCCCACTTGTAATAACCTGACAATAGACTAACATTGAAATCATCCACAACGGTGTCATTCACACAAGCATTTGTTTTCAACAAAACACTAGCACATAGTAAGAATGAGGCTACTTGACAGGCGAGGGCATGCAACACAGTAAAACACTATTTTTTGCTGCCATTTGTTGAGCCACCATCTTGAAAGTGGTGTCCTAGCGCATGTAAACATAAACACATCCGTTTTAAGGGTGAAAGGAATTTTGCGTAAAGGAGTGGTACACACGACCGGCTTTTCAACTTAGGCCAGTTTGTTGCAACGTTACTCGAAACAATATCAAGAGAGCCTCCCGTATCCCTCAAACAGTCAGTTTCCAGTGCAAGTTTACATGCAAAAATACGGTTACATAAAACTTCGCCAGTTTTATTTTTCACAGTCAAACCTGTCCAGGCAAGTTTCGACAACAAGGGACCATCTCTACGGAAACGATTGTAGGCTTTACACTGGAAATATTGGTTGCAATTATTGTTGGAGGTAATTGGCTCAACAATATCAACCCTTTCAACCTCAGCAGCTAGTGGTACAACCATCATTACTAGTGTCATTAGCAGGTCGCCTTTTTGGACACCTGCATTGATTTTCTCAGAGCTAATGTAGACACACTGTAAACACCTATGGGAGCGTGGGTATAAACGTCCCTGCGGGAAACAACTCGTCTGCTTGACTGCAGTCTCAAAACTGTCAAATCTGGATCGTCCAGAAACCAAGTCCCCAAAGTATATTTATGTAAATTACAACATCGCTAGGTAAACCAGAAGGGATTGCGTCGACCAAGACGGGGTCGACGGGGAGTGGGGGGGGGGGGGGGTGTCAGGCATGGGCGGTGAAACATAACAGACTGTAGAGTTAGGCCTTTTTTCGGTAATAAAAGTGCTGTAGGGTCACAGCCAAAAATATTAGACATACGCCAGCGCTCTGGGGAACTAGAGCAGGAATCTGACGAAGCAGAACTATTGCTTCGGGCATTGTAGTAGGCCCGACGCCACGTCTTCACGCGTTTTCGGACTTGTCGGTATGCTGCAGTGTGAAATTCGCAGGTACAACATTTCCTGCACGTAACGTGTTTAACCCCAGGAGTTTTTAATGCTGCATACTTCCATAGGTACAGTAAGAGTTTCCCGGAGGCTTGAACATTGGACATTTTAGTGAGAGCTAAGGCACATGATCAACTTGGTCAGTGCCCAAACGATTTGTGAGGGACTGGTGGCAGCGCTTGCTGGATTATGAGCAGGGACGGCATCTGGTAGGAAGCTTCTTAGTTTACTATTTAGGCATAGAGCATTAAATAAACGATTTGAGCCAATAACGAAAGGGAAGTATTTTCGTATGGAAGTGAAAATCAAATGCATTAAGTACCATTCTGCAATTTTTTGCCTCAGCCTAGTCAGCTTGTGTGATCAGTGCTGAAATCATTTTCTGGTGAAATCACACATTTAAAATGAAGTTAAATTAATGCAAGCACAGTTCAAAGTTGCTCACCAGTGACACTTATCATGGTATTTTGTGATAGACGTTCGATTGTTTGTGTGACATTGTTTTGCTGTAATTTTTAATTAGTGCGACTTTTGCACCATCCTGAGATTCTTGACTTGAATAATCGCATAATTTCCTTTCAACATATTGGACCAATCTAGCAGGCCAATGCCCAAAATGATCCATATTTTTTGCAAATAATTTGTGGGAAAACGTATTACAATGCACATGTTACATTAATACGCTTTTTTTTTTTTATTTTAGCACCCTCCGAGTTAATTTCAGGCAAAATAATTGACAGTGTGTTGCTACGAAGGAAATAGCAAGGTGTTCGGAACCCAAACAAAATTTTGAAACTTACTACGAAAATGTTTATTTTCTTTCCACAAAACGACCACCATGCTCAACTTACACTGAAAACACCACACCGGAGCTTTCTGCTTCAGTAATTATACAGATCGAAGCTTTACTCGTCACCGACAAACCAACCACAGATCTTGACAGTATATCGCACTTAGAGCAAGCTGTCTGTTTGCATCGAATTATGCCATAGTAGGAAAATGACGTCACCTTCGTTATCGCTGGACTTCTACGGAAACACGAAAATGCTTCTCGTCAAGAGAATCAGCGGCATAAAAATGAGGTTTAGGCCTGCTTAAATACGAAATACCAACGACGAAGCTAACGAGATTATGGGTTGGATAACGAAATGTGATGGGGCTAGCATCGCTATGCCAGATAGAGGAAGACATCATAAATTCGAAACATCACAAAATCGTAAACATCGAAAAACATCGATGGGCTCGTACACTCAAAATTGTATGTTAAACATTGATTGTTAGTACTTCTTCTCATGTCGAATCCAGCAAGTATAGTTTTGTGGAAAGTTCTAATTTTTGGCCAATATCTGGCCTTTTTGTGCCAACATCTAAAGGTACAGCAGGACCTGAGAAAGGGAGGAAAGGCCTAAGAGAGGTCTAAAAAGGGCAAAAAAAAAGTCCTGACAAGCAAAAAAAAAGCGAAAGAAGGGGCAGAAAATAGTAAAAAGATATCGCAAAAAAAAAAAAGGTTCCCAGTAAAAAATGTCCACTAAAGCGTACTGTGCGCTTTAGTAGAAGTTGTCCCTTCTCCCTCGGCCGTCTATAAACGCTATACTGGAAGTACGTGACGGTGTTACAGGAGCGCTAACTATCAACGCCTAAATAATTCTGTCATCACGTGATCTTTGCCTCCCTGCTTCTCACAAATTTTCTCACATTGAATACCACCCTTTCTTTTATGAAATCTATAATTTGTGTGTTTTAGCACTCAACTGCTTTCTAGCAAATTTCTCTCGGGAAATTAAATCTGAAAAGGAGTTTTGTGCTAAACACCCAAATTACCGATTTCACAGAATCGCTCGGGATATTATGATTGACAATTAACTTTAGATAAGAATGAGGTACCTAAGTTCATACAGATTTACTTAGGATTAAGGTTGTAGCCCGACAACTTTTAACAGCCTAGGTGTCATATTGGCAATTTGGAATTAAAATTGCCAAATATACTGCAGTATGATCCAATCCAATGAATGGTTGGATTAATTGACTTGCAGTGCGTTAGAAAGTGCCCAAACTACTAACTGGGATTTACATCTTGTTTCTTTTTTCCCCCAATAAACTGGGAGCATTGTGAAGAAATTTTGTAGTCATGTTTGTTGAACCTGGGCATTGTGAAGGAAAAGCTGAGGTTATTTTGATCTTCAGTCCGGTTTAGCGCAGGAATGTCATTTAGATTTTTCAGGAAATATTTGGACTTTTCTGCAAGTGATTGTTGTGTACAAGAGATGGGATCGGTTAAAACGACCCACTTCATTTTTGACGTATGACCCACGTGACTCATGATCCACTGACCTATTTTGACTCACTTGACCCATTTTAACCCAACTTGACTCACAACCATTTTGTCTCACAGAACCAACCCCGACTTCGCCAAATGACCTATTTCAACCGACTGACCCAACTGGATCCACTGATCCAACTTGACCCACCAACATAATCTCACCCACTGACCCACTGATGCTTGCTTCATATCCGTACGTATGGATAGTGCGGAACGAGGTTTAAAACAGGAACAGAAAAAGGTAGGAACATTTTCATGCAAGCTTCACTTTGGTGTCGGACAGTATATTTTCACCTCCGTACTGATTTCAGAACCAGATTTTCCAGAAGTCAGTGGGTCATTTTGGCTCAGTGGGTCATTTTGTGTCAAATTGAGTCACTAGGTTGTTTTGGGTCGGTGGGTCAAACTGGGTCAAAGCATATGACCCAAGGACACACTCAAAAAATTGATTAAATGCCCCGTTTGTAAAAAAAAAAAAAAAAGGGGGGTATTTGTGCCAACATCTGCAGGTGCGGCTGGGCCTAAAAGAGGTCTAAAAAAGGGTAAAAGGAGTCCTGAAAAAGGCAAAAAGGCGAAAGAAATGGCAGAAAATGGTAAAAACAGACAGCAAAAAATAGAAATAAATGAATTGAGGAATAGTCTTATTTATTATTTCAAAGGTATTCCTTTTTTTTTGTCATTTTTCTAAGAGGAATGTCCACTAAAACGTACTGTGTGCTTTTACTAAAAGTTGTCCCTGCCTCTCGGGGTGTGCGCACGCTGGAAGTGTATGACGGTGTTACGGGAGCGCTAACTATCACCGCCTGAACTGTCATCACGTGATCTTTTCTTCCCTGATTGTCAAGGTAGCTGCCGTGATGAGACCTAACCAGAATAAGGTGTAAAAACCTGAGACAGCTTCGGGGTGATTGGACGGACGATAAAGGCCCCTTAAAGCCCTTATAGAACGAAATCACTGTAACTGAAAAATGGTTCGTGCCAACCAACAAGCCTTTATTTTTTAAGCATTTTCAGAAACAGCTTTAAACTTATGGTCATCACGTAAAGGTCATGCACCAAATTTTGTTTTCTTAGAAAGCAATCATCATTGATGTCGTTGTCATCAGAACAGATACTGGCTTCTCAGGCAGCATGGGTACGTTTATTTAACGTTAAATTACCGGTCCCACAAGGCCTTCTTTTCCAGTGAAATTGAGGTCGAAAATGTCACAAAAACACAGGTAAATATTTAAGGTGAATTCACCCTTCATTCAACCATTTTTTCATTATTTCAACCAATTTTCAACGTAATATTTACGTTTCCTGATACCCCATATTTCATCCCAATTGAATGGAAGTAAATAATCGTTTTTTCAACGTTGCTAGTTTCAACTACACAATCATTAAATTGACAAAAGAGTGAAATTTTGGTTGAAATAAATACGCATGCTAACCTATTTACGTTGCCTTTTGGACTTATACATCAGACGGCCAGAGCGTGGAATTGAACCCACGACCTCTGAAATCAAAGGCCGAAAAGTCCTACCGCTGAGCCATACTAACACGCCCAAAAGGAAACGTCCATTTAACACGCACACATATAAATGTAAACATACACTTTTTCCAATCGCCACTGGAGGGACGTTTGACTGCGCGCCACACACCAGTGAAACCGAAAGGAACACACAAGAAAGCGTGAAATAATTGGTTATACGGGACGGAAAAGCCACTGGTCGAAATACGGTTCTTCAAAATACTTCAACCAATCAACCATATTTCAACAGTAAATAAACGTACCCATACTGCCTGGGTTGTTCCTCGAAGTTGTAATGGCAACCAGTTCGGTTGACATCATTTGGACCTATACCTGCTGCACATTTGCTCTTTCAGTTCACTTAACTGATCGGTTTTGGGAATGACTGAAACTGTACCATAACTTTAAGGAACAAGAAAATAACAAAGGTTCACTCCATCCCAGCACTCCTGGCACACACGTTTTTACACTTCTTTATTTCGCAAAATGAAACTAAAAGCACAGAATGTTGGATTCTGAAGAGTTCCACTGCCAAGACAAGGCACCAAATCTTTTCGTTAGTAGTCAGGACCGACTTCTGCCTTGAGAAAGAATCTTTTCACAATCAGTTGAAGTAAAGTTCTGTGGAAAAGGCTACGATTTCCTGACACCCCTACTCACCCCCCCCCCCCTTACCCCCAATCCTCTGGCACCATGGCAACTATTCCTTCGTTTAGGTACAACATTTTCTAAGACTATTGTCATTCAGTTGCTGTTTCTTGTTCAGTGACTGTCAGCACAAATCATACGCTTTGGGTTTCGACAGGAGGAAAAAATATTCGATTTCTGTGCGGCTTGGTCGTAGGAGGAGGAAAAAAAAATAGTTGGGGAAGGCTAGGACAAGTTAATTTGAGCCACGAATCAAAAAGTTAGAGGGGTGACCTGCCAAGCTCAGCAACAATTTTTTTTGCGACTAGAAAAAAAAAATGGGAATCGAAATTGTAGATAAAAAAGAAACAGTGAAAGAAAAGAAAGAAAAAAAATCTAACTTGGATTAAAGTTCGTGACTTGACGTTGGCAGGTTGGTACTTGAATCAGAAGTGGTTACAATTTGGCAGTCGTTCTGTCGTGGCAGACTTATGGTTGTTTTTCACCCCTACGTTTTTTTGAGTACTAGAAGAAATTCTGGGAACTGGCACTTCTGTTGAAAGACACTGTAAAACTTTTTTAGGGTATTTAAGTTTCTTCTGAGACTTATACGACATATTTACTACCTTAAGGTGTCACGTGTCGTTTGATCTAGAATTTAGTGTCTTTAATGTTCTTGGTAACCACATGCTAGTGTGATGCCACCTAGTAGACGAGCGGCCAAGTAGATGAGTTTAATTGTGATTGAAGGAACAAATCCAACTTCATTGCGTGATTAAAATCAACCTCGGGAGGGGCAACTGAAGGGGGATGCGCTGATTGAAGGGAACGAAATCAGCGTTTGTTAGCCAGTGGGCTCAAAAATGGGATTGAATAAACTTAAGTATGTGAAACATGGGCATACAATAAACCAAACCGTGTCAGTTTGGCTGATATAACGGCTAATTGGGCAATGGCAAATGCAAAAATTATGAATGAGAAAATTTAACATAAAACACCGCTATACCAAAAAAGGTAGAGGTGACGATTAGACCGTGTGATTCTTTGTATTCACAGGCCTATGAAAGTTGTGATATCCACCCAAAACCAAAACTGGTAAAGGAAAAGCCGCCAAGTTTCCAAAAAGAGTCGGCCTTTGAAATTATTGATATCATTCAACCAGGGAAAGGCCGCCAAGGTTAATCTAATCCTATTACCCAAGTTAATCGCACTGAATAATACTTTGGACGTTAAATGAAAACGTGAAGATTGCTGCCGCTAGTTGCAATCTTCTAGTTTTCATTTAACTTTCGAACTATTAGTAGGTGCGATTAAGTTGGCTAATAGGATTAACCTTGGCGGCCTTTCCCTCGTTGAATGATATCACTACTTTCAAAGGCCGACCCTTTTTGGAAACTTGGCGGCTTCTCTTTTACCAGTTTTGGTTTTGGGTGGATTTAATAAACAGCATCCCCAAAATAAAAATAAATGTCGGCTTTGACAAATCAAGGAATAGTTCGTCATGCAAGCCTGCTATATTACAGAAAAATTTAATTAAAGTTTACGTGTGTCTGAAAGCTGAAAACCACCATTAACCAAGCAGAGACATCAGCCACTTAAATTATTAATTACGAAAACCACATCCGCCCTAGAATTTCAGTACAACCTTTTACCGCCAAAAGGCCCCTTAGACATTGTGGTGGACGGTCACATGATCTTGGCTTGGTTTGCTCACGTGCTTCCACGAGGAATCCAGACCATGATGCCGGATTGTTTCGTCTCAGTTTTATGCCTGCGAAAGTTTATCATATCAAAAACCAAAACTGATAAAAGGGTCCGCCAAGTTCCGAATGGTTCGGTCCTCCAAAGGAGTGATATCAACACACCAAAACATTCGCAGCGACTAATAGTTCGAAGGTTAAATAAAAACTACACGACATTCCTACACGAATTAATTTTTGTCAGGTGGGTCATTGCTCTCCATTTTACCAAAATTTAAGCTTTGCACCGCATTATTAATTTTCCCCAAGTACCAGAAATGTGCCCAACTATAATATTCAGGATAAAAGACACTTACGCTATGGCACTACAATAGTATATGTCCTCGACAATTGTATTGATGTGATGTTTGTTGCCGACCAACTTGGCGCGACACACTAGCGTGTGTCTAGATTAGAGACGTAGGCTAAATGTTATGGTTACAATCGACTACTCATGTTTGGGTTGATTCCGGAAGGGTCTAATCGAACAGATGCAAGATCACGTAATTTGTCAAGTGTCTATGTGACGATTTAAACTAGTACTGAAACTCTATGGCTGCTTTTCAAACTAAAGCACGAAATGGTAGTATCTCCCAGTAATGTTCTTTTCCTCCTATGTCTAATGACTGTCCCCAATAAATGTAACTGCTTAAATTGGTTTTTAGCATCACTGTCTGAAACTGTCGTAAATCGCCGAGTTACCCTCGAAATATTGGCTCACCTATTTAAGGCGCCCCCACGCGAAAAAGTTTTGACTTATTTATCTAGCTGAATTTGTACGGTCCACTTCTTTTTATGGCATGCACCTCTCGCACACGTTTTTTACGGTGCACACCTATTTTTACAGCACACGCCTATTTTTTACAGCCCACGTTATTTTTTACGGCATACTCCTCTTACAAAGCAGGGAAAAAATTATGAAAAAAAAAAACTAATTACTCTGTCGCCAAAGCTATCGTGTGCCGCCTATTAAGCTGCCCCTTGTTGCAGGTATTGTCTGCAGTACGCCTTGAATTTCATTCGTTTTCATTGGCTGTCGGAGCCACCAAACCATTATCAACAACATGTCCGAGTTGGAAACTTTTTTTTATACAAACCTTGTCTGGGTGTACCGCTTTCAATGTGCAAAATCTGGTTTTAATTGATTCAGTGGCTATTGCGTGATGCGATTACAAAGATCGCATTCGAGTGTATTCATAAACGGAGCTCAGCTCAACATTCGGATTCGCTTCGCTCCAATTACTGCAGCTGAAGCAAATGCCGAAAATTCGATAAGTTATCTTTTCGGAAAATGGAGTTACTGGCAGTGACTGATAATAATTACAAATGCACTACAGTGGTTCTTTTTTTTTGGGGGGGGGGGGAGAGATTTTCTTCGAAGCAAGCAGTCTGCATTAAAGACTGGCCTTGTGACGATACACGATACACTAGTCTGAGAAAGAAAGAAAAGACAACTGCCCCGACTGGGACTCGATCCCAGGATTCCCATTTAGTATAGCTAGGCGATCCAACCACTGCACTGGGGCGGGGCGGGTTCTAGTTACAGGCTACAGACGAGCTACTTGCATTATTTCTAGTATGGACGCCAAGAAGCAATGTTGCTTTCCCTCCTTGTATGTATGTTTGTGACCTCTACGTCACCACTGCGAAAGATTGAACAGCTACTTAACTCGTCTGGAGCCGGTAGCTAGAACCCGCCCTGGTAGCGCAGTGGTTAGAGCGCCCGGCTAGTAAACGGGATGTCCTGAGTTCGAGTCCCAGTCAGGGAAATTGTCTTTTCTTTCTTTCTCCGATTAGTGTATCTTGTATCTCTCACAAGGATTTTCTTTGTTCTGAATACCGTTCTTAACCCCAGCTATGCTGTCGGCCCTGAAAGGTGAGCAAATTACCAAATTTGCTCACCAAGGAGAACTTTTTGTTTTCCAATTCTATGACTTTCGGAATTTTACCTCATATTTGGTTCACCGATAGAGTGCTCCCAGTTTAACAAAAAAAAAAAAAAAAGGAAAATTCTCAGATCCAAGAAACAACACACCATGTGAAACCTAATGAAACGGATCTCCTTCGATAATACATTATAATAAAAATGCGAGCTTTTTAAAGTAAGTTCCCCTAGCTTCTGTTATTATTTAAATTAAGTTAAAATGCTCACGCCTTTATTTAAAAATTCTCGAAAATATTACGTTTCATAATTACGTTTTGCATTTGAGGTGCTCATCACCAATTAATTTATTCGATTTTAATTACTTTATAAACTTACCAGGTTTGCAGGCATGGGCATACACCAGAAATGCCAAGAAGAAAAACAGGGCACACAGAAGATCTGCACGTCCGACCACCCCGGCCACCTGTAAAGACATGAAAACACACACACAAGTCAGATCACGGCTTTACTGACAAGACGCATCTGTAGAACAAATTAGAAAACACAAATCAAAATATAATTCTACTTCTGAGTTTAGAATATCATGTGGTCGAGCAAAGAGTGCAACTGTCCACCTGTAGATTAAAGACTCCAACATATTCTCTACTGTCTATACACCAGAAATGGAACTGACCCGTAGGTCGGTGGGTCAGTAGGTCAAATGGGTCACAATTTTATCGTGGGTCAAGTGGGTCAAGCGTCAAAACCGTTCACCCACCGACCCACGGTAATCTTACGGTAATCCGTAGTCTTACTAAGTACTCTTCAAAGTTTTTTCTTACTCTTTCCAAAATAAGCCATACAACTGTTAAAGGGAAACCAAAGCAGGAAAAAACAGTTACTGGCGCATTATGTTAAACCAGTTTGACACTGTTAAGCACACGATTTATTATTTTTTTGGGGGGTTTAAATTAATGAGCTGTAGAGCCTATTTTTTCAGCAAGTTATTGTAATTATTTAGTAAATGCTTCTTTAAAAAATTGGACCGTTTGAAATAACATTGCATGCATTTGTGTGCTGTATTATTTTTTCATAGCGTAGGATGGGTCACGAACGGTGGGTCACATTTTGTTCTTTATCGGGTGGGTTAAGTGGGTCGTGGGTCAGGGCTCGACTGGGTCAGCTGGGTCATGGGTCGGAAAAAGTAACCCACTTTCATCTCTGCTATATATACATCAAGTGGTAGGAACGTCGACATATATGCTAACCCAAGATCCAGTAGTTTGAATTCCTGCATAGGTACTTAGACATTAAAAAAAAAATTCAACCTCATGTAAACCTAAGTTTTAGCTTGTAATAACAAAAAACAGAAAGTTAAAAAGCACTTTAGCAATTAAAAACACAAACAGAGTAGCCATCAAGTGCTGGTGAAACAACGAAATCACGACGTTTCGGTTCCAAGGTCGGAACCATTTTCAGGTGAAGGGTTTAAAACATGTCAAACAACTTAAACATAAAAATAAAAATTAATAAAATAGCAGCAGAGCAGGGCCATGGAAATAAACCTTACAAGTCATAAGGATGCAAGGTTCCATGCTAAAAACTAAAACCAAATAAAATAAAAGTCAGCACAATTCAAAAGAATGTGCCAACAGTCACACGCGAAAATTTGGAAACACTTTGTATTCATTTAACCAAACCACCTGTTCATAATCACTTAATACCTACAGCCAATCACCTACAAGACTACATTAAGTTATGCAATAACGCTGGCATCAACACATTTCCACCAATCAAAATCCAGAGACCCACTATTTAAAGCATAGCCGACCGAATTCTCTCTCATTCAACCAGCAGACTTGGGTGAGTTAGGTGTGACTGTTGGCACATTCTTTTGAATTGTGCTGACTTTTATTTTATTTGGTTTTAGTTTTTAGCATGGAATCTTGCATCCTTATGACTTGTAAGGTTTATTTC
Organism: Lithobius niger; assembly: GCA_023313725.1. Taxonomy (NCBI): domain Eukaryota; kingdom Metazoa; phylum Arthropoda; class Chilopoda; order Lithobiomorpha; family Lithobiidae; genus Lithobius; species Lithobius niger. Next base: position 32,941 of record JAHWFP010077377.1, read on the forward strand.
CATGGCCCTGCTCGGCTGTTATTTTATTAATTTTTATTTTTATTTTAAGTTGTTTGACATGTTTTAAACCCTTCACCTGAAAACGGTTCCGACCTTCGAACCGAAACGTCGTGATTTCGTTGTTTCACCAGCACTTGATGGCTACTCTTTATGTGTTTTTATTAGCTTGTAATCGCACTGATTAAACAATTTCAGTTACGTATCATAAAAACAGATTAAGCTACACATTGCAATAAAATGTCAATGCAAATAATAATAATACACTATAAACTAAGGAAAATATTTCAAATATAAACTGTACCGTACATTGGTGATACATGTCCATAAAATGTTTGCGTAATACTTTGTGCCTTAGTTTAATTTATTTTCAAACAATACTAGTTTTCCCTATATTGTTTCTTTTATTCTCCCCAAAGTTGGCAAATTTAAAAGCGACACAGGAATGCTGTAAGGAAGATCGTAATTTTAACGCTTGAGAAAACGCCTCGCCCCCCCCCCCCCCGATGCTTTTGTTGTTTATTGTTAAAGTTGGGATGCCAGCATGATCGGTTAGATCGGCGGCGCTGGGTTATTTAATTTATAAATGGTTGCCTTACTTTACGTTGTATGAGTACCTTAACGATCTTCCTTGGAGGCCGAAGTAGCAGGACGAAATACTTTTTGCAGTGAAAACATTTTACAGTCAATAGTTCTTGCCTGTGATTTAAATGAATAAAAATGCCATTTATTTATTTATTTAATTTACTTTATAATTAAAATACCATTTATTATATTAGCGGGAAGTTGAAATGTGTATCCCGAATATTAGTAGGTAGAATCTGGCCGGTTAGGCGTACACATTTTCACCGTAAGTTTGTAAAAATTATGTAAACACTTTAAGTAATTTTCATGTTTGATCGATATACATTTACTATCTATGGACATTATTAAAAAAAAAAAACACACTTTAGGACATGAAAATAAGAAACAATAAATTGACACTTTGATGTAAGGTTCACCATTCTTTCCGATTAGTACTATAACAATCCATATTATTTTATTATTAGTGTTTTGTAACACTTGGAATCGATTATTATTATCTCTAAGTTTTGACACATAAATAAAATATGAACACCCATCTAACTTTACGTCGGGTCTTTGTCATTGCTCATTTTCATTCATGACTCTGAAGACTTCAAACTGGCCGGAGAAAATGTCATTCATCGCTTCACAGCTGGGATTCGAACTGGCAAACCCGAGTCCACTTGGAGTAGAAAGCTTGCAGGTTATGCTTAGCAAGGTCTCGTTTTTACCCAATTCTTCCTCATTACTTCTCAGTGATTACATGTCTGCTGCTAACTAGGCATTGGCTTCTAGCGGGTAATGAGTTGCTGCACTGTCTGTTTAGCCAAGACTACCTGGATGTAAAGGCTTAACGTTAGAAATTCGACGCATCGTCCAGTTAGCCACCGATTCTGCGACCAGTCGCGCTACTTACACCCCAAAAATGAACTGCTCTAGCATGCGGACTGAACTGTCGAAGGTACGTGTGACACGCGATACGCGGATTTTAAACTTAAAACACTGCATTGACACCAAATTATTAAAATTTAACAACAATGGTTTCATGCTACGTACTATTTTTTCACTCGACAACAAAACAAAGTCTCCCGAGGTTTAATTTCATGAATTTCAAGCAGAAGAGCAACCAAGGTACGTGTGTATTGTACTGTATGATACGCTACGGCGTTTACAATTCTCATTAAAAATTGTTAAACGATCCTTTGACGTAGCAGTAAATCGTCCGAAGACTTCAAGAATAGTCACCATTACCGTAAAATAATGTTCGTTTAGCGCTGCAACACCGGTAAATCTAATAAGGAGAAGATATCACGTTTTTTTGCATCCCGCTAACACTAATCAATGCTACGATTGGGGTTTTTCGTTCTTCGTGCTTTCAGTTCAGCGCAACGCTTGGACGACGCGTTTAGCATGCTACGTGAAACCGAGCGTTAAGTCTTTTAAATATAGGTAGTCTTGGTTTAGCTCACAAGGGCTTGTCGTCCCGCCCGCCCTCCCTTTCGCGCGCGTGTCGTATGGATACACTCGATACATATAATGAAAGGAGTAAACCAGCCAGAAGCCTTATCGTAGAACAATTGTGCGTGATTAAATTTTATGCTTACACGGTATTATCATCAATGGAACTCGCGCTGCACGCCTTTACTGATAACTTGTCTCACGTTCGAAGTCATTATTTGTACTCGTGCGTTGCCCAGAGCGACCTGAGAATCTTTTTAACATCAAGGTAAAACCCCGGCCGTTACCAGAAGTGGACTGGGATAGCAAAAACTAAAAAGCTTCTCAGATCGCTCTGTATAACCTAGTGGCACAAATAATAACTTAGAACGTGAGAATTGTTAACAATAAAGACGTTCAGGGCGAGTTCCAATGATTGTAATAGTGATTATATATAAAAAAAAAAAAAACATAAAAAAAAACCGGATTGTTCTACGATATGTTTACTGGCTAGTTCCACCCCTTTCATAATATGTATGTAAAGAGTGTATCCATGCGAAGGTGCGCCGTGAAGGATGACGGGACGACAAGTCCGTATGGTTTAGCTGAACATCTTTTTACTTTGAGCTTTGGGAACCAAATCCCTGACTGCTGAAGGTAGGTTTCTGTGGCCTTTTATAACGCTTAGTTTGGTCGCCTGTTTCATCAGAATGCCCAGGAAACGTGCAATTTCAGAATTCAAGATAGGCCCCCAAAATCGCACGCAACCAGTTTCAACCCACATTAATTTCTCGTAATTAGCGCTTGTTTACCCCCGCTCATCCTACATTATTCCCCTTATCCGGTTTTCTTAGGAGGGCAATGATTTCGCAATGATTGCACAACGTAGGATTTCCACGTATGATAGGCTAATCTCGATTCAACAAAGTTTAACACTTTTCTTAAATCACGTCTTCACATACAAGTAATTCCTTCCTTGAAACACAAATATTGTAGATTTTTAAAATAGATCTTAATTATTGTTAAGTGCATCACTCTTGCTTGTTCATTGCTATTTTGTTTTTGATTCAGCACTGAACCAATTGACTCAGCCAACGAGTTATAACGCATAACAGTATTTGTTTCCAGCAGTTGCTTAATGAAACATACCCCACAAAAGGACCAGTACATTGATTGTGTTTGAAACAAAACACATCTAAAGGCAAAATGTTCACAAACACATGTTAATTGTGAAAAATAAACCCACAACCATATGTATGATTTTACGCTGTGATGATATAAATCAAATTACATAACTAATTAATAACTTGGCATCTAGGACCCCCAGTACAGGTCCTCATACTCCTCCCCTTTAGAAATAAAGAATGCCAATTCTTAGTCAAAACTTCAAGTTCTTTGTAGCATACAATTTTGCTAATTAGTTCTTGATATTTCTGGCAATAACAAACACTCCACTGGCTGTTGATCTTGAGCACATGTTGGCTTAACCATCGAAGGCCATGTCTTTCAAGACTCCTTTTTTATGTTCACTGACTCTTGTCCTTATAGTCTAAAGGTTCAAGGCACACGTTGACATTCTTCTCTTGCCGTTGCAATTCAGTTTTAATTTTTCCGCCAGACAGTGTTCAATGTTCATATGCTGTTTTTACCAGTTGTTTCCTAACCTTGATCTGCTGTCTAATGATTGTGTAAACTTCACATATAACATGTGGATAATAATTAATTTACCATTACACTTGCTTTTATTTCCAATTCAATTAATTAACAACTCATTCATAATTCTACTTGCGTAATGATGTCTGCACACAAACTAATCAATATGCATGGTGCACGTGGCTTTGTCATTTTAGCCTTTAACAAAATTCCCTTTGAAACGTTTGCATTGGTTTTTAAAGGTACACTCGGTCTGCCTTATAACATTCCTCCTGCCTTATAACAGCTACGCGCAGATTGCCATCCGCGCATTACCAGAGCCAAGGTCGGCTGGGGTGCTGTCTCGGTTGGCTTGGGAATACTACACGAAACAGCATCAAGTTAAAGATTGTGTCGTCACAAACCGGAATGATTCTCGTATTTTAACATCGCAATTTATAATTTTCTACGCTAGTGTCTTATAATTTTGTTTCGGTGATCTATTGGAATAATTAATTTAAATGTTTACCGCATTAGTCTTTTAGATTTTTTATTTCATGGTAAGTATTAGAAAAGTAGTATATGCACACAGAGAGATGAAACATCATGATTACTGCAAGCGCACAAAGCATCATATACGTGTAGGATACAGTAAATAACGTTAATAATTATTCAACAGAAAATCTCCTAGACGCCACATTTTAACACGGAATTTTACCAAGGGATTGACTAACGGTAAGGAAATAGACCTTTGGGGTCGTACTTGATGTGGTGGATCGAGAAAAATGGTGCTGGGAGGTATATCCCTTTAATACTTCGTATGTCTTCTTGTAAGATTACGGAACTTACGGAGCCTCATGGGTACTTCTTCCATCTAACGAACAAGTTGCTCTGTCCTTTGGATTCTAATTTCCACAAATCTAAATTTATCTCACAGAGACATGGGCAACGAACTTACTCAATTCTACCAAACAAATCTGCAAGTGAAAGAAACTGTGCGACGAATCACTTTGAACTTGGGAAAACATTATGTTGGAAATTAGTACACTACATGTTCAAACACTTCACAAACTGTAGAGATTGGTCTCAGCTTTCGCCCGTAAATTCGTCAATGTTGGACGCTCTCGTGCTGTTGCTAATTGCAACTGCACCACAATTGGCCTTACAAGTGAGACCTATCTCTACAAAACACCGAGTTTGGCAAATTTTCGACGAACAGATAATGGAAAATACTCGCGTCGGCTTCTTCTTCCGGCCTTTTTCAGCTGTTAGTTCTTGATTACCTACATCATCATCATCATCATCATCATCATCACAACTGCTGTCGTCTGCTTCCAGATCCAAATTTTAAAAACTTTGGAAAACCCAGCAGCCTTCAAAATATCGGAGACAAAAAACGGCATTTTTTAATTTGGATATGGAAGCAAACGACAGCAGTTGTGATGATGATGTAGGTAAAAAAGAACTAATAGCTTAAAAAGTCCGGAAGAAGAAGACGACACGAGTATTTTCCAGTATCTGTTCGTCGAATATTTGCCAAACTCGGTGTTTGTGAAGTGTTTGAACATTATAGTGTACAAATTTCCAACAAATTCTTCAAGTATGTGAAGTTCCCTTCTATCCTTAACTTGGTTAAGCACCTCCCCTCTTCCTTCCTTTTCTGCTTCATTGTGCCTTAATTCTTTTTAAGGTAAGCTATTACCTTAACAGTTTAATTACCTGGCGTGGTTTTATCTCTTAAACAAATTTGCTACGCTGTTCCGCGGAAAACTATGGTGCATAATTCATCAAGACACGTCACGTGAAGGTGACATGCAAAATGCAGGGTGTCCACAAAGTCCGTAAACACTTTTAAACATTTATTAAAGAAAAACTACTTAGCATATTTACAAACTGATTTCACTAACAAAAATTGAAGTCTTAATTTATTTTAGCCGCTACCATTTTCCAATAGAAGCACAGTTTATTGCTCTTAAAACGTCTAACTGGAACTCTAACTTGGCCCATGTTTTTTCCAGCATGTCCGGTGTCACCAACGCAATAGCTGCGTTGATTCGCTGACACAGTGACTCAGTGTCTTGAACCTTTGTTTTATACAGGGTGGTCCATAAAAAACTGACGACCCACAATTTTCTAAGTCCAACTTTTTTCGTTAGCACCCCTCAGAATCAGAAGAGGACAAAAATCTTCCTTTTTTAGATTTGATTTCTGGCCTACCCTGGTTCTGAGGGGTGCTAACTAGAAAAGTTGGACTTAGAAAATGTTGGGTCGTCAGTTTTTTTGTGGACCACCCTGTACACTATGTTTTTTACAAACCCCCATAAGAAGAAATGTAGTGGCGTTACATCTGGGGAGCGGGGAGGCCAAGGAATTGGTCCATCTCTACCAATTCATCGGCCTGGAAATTTGCGGTTAATTAGCTCCTGACTTCGAGGCTCCAGTGGGGCGAGGCACCGTCTTGATGGAATATTATGTCTGGTGGATACTTCTCAAATTCAGGCATCACTTAATTATTGTTGCACATCTACATAATTTCGTTCATTAATGGTCCTCTCAGTAAAGAAAATGGACCGTTAACGCTGTCGTGATGTAACGTGCACCAAACGTTAAGCTTCGGGCTGTCTCTCTCGTGTTCGTATGTTACTTGGGAATTCTCTGAGCTCCAAATATGGGAGAACTGCTTTCTGTGTGGAAAATCATTTGGCTTCAATGCTTGCAAGATTTGGATCGTGTATGTATAAACTTAAACGTCTGTGCAAAACTTTAAGAATCGTAGAACGTGGTACACTTAACTCCCTACTGGCTCGACGCAACGATATTCTAGGGCTACGGTTAAAAGCTTCATGTATGCGCTCAACCGTTTTGTTGGACGTACACGGTTTGCCGTTGTGTTTTAGGTCCAACACACTTGCCGTTTCGTTGAATTGTTTAACCCACTTGTAAACAGATTTTCGTGTTGGCGGAGTCATCTTAAACTCTCCCTTGAACTTCCTCTGAACAAGTGCTACTGATTTGAATTCTGCATTCTGCAAACCATAAACGCACTTAACTTTCTCATCTATAGGACTAGCTGCCATTGTTGCGCTGAAGCGGTATAGCGTTGTCTACCAAGCAGACGCGTAAACATGTGCGAACGCTGCCGCATGAGTGCTGCTGCTACCTATAGTGGCTGCTAAAATAAACTTAAGATATCACACTATTTGATGACGAAATCCGTTCGTGAATAGGCTACGTTAAGTAGCTTTTTCAAAATAAATTTTCAAAAGTGTATATGGACTTTGTGGACACACTGTATTAGTTCTTCCTTAAATTAAGGGTACTCGTGGAATACTTTTGTTTTTAGCAAGTATTCCCAAATATTGTCAAAATATATTTAATGCCTTATAGCACAACCAAAAGGTTTCAACCCTAATAAAACATGTTCATTTATTTATTCATTTTTCTTTTTATTTAGTCTTTAGATTTATTCCGACTCTTCCTCTGTAACTGTTACATCCGTCTGATTTTTGAAACTGAGTGTCTACTGTTTTCCCTTCTTGCTGGTTCCATTACCCAAGAGCTGTCTGGGACCTGTGTTCTGCTGCTGGGATTATAACCACCATTAGTAGGAGCACTACTTGTTGTCAGTGTAGCTAGTAGCCCTCTTGTTTCTTCCTCTTGACTATCTGCTTGGCTATCTCAAGATATTCTTCTAGATTGACAGACTGTAAATCAGGCATGTAACTTGGTGGATTTGTGGACTGAACGCTTCCTCCAGCTTTAAGGGTAGGCATTGTAGGAGAAGTTACCTCATATTCACTGGCTTTTACTACTTCTGTGGCTTCTCCATATACCCGTATAGCTTCATCTTGATGAGATTCCCGGTTCTGCTGATTTTCTTCAACTGTTTCACTGTTTTCTTTCTTGCCGTTATTTGTTTTCTTTTTTCTTTCTTTTTTCCCTTGCTTTCTGCTATAGGCTATCTACCAAAGGATCTTCATAGTGTTTCTTCAAACGATCGGCATCTACTTCTTGAGTTTTGTTCTTCAAAATTCCTTTGATTTCGAAGTTTACTCAACTCACTCGTTTAACAATTCCATAAACTCCTTCCTTCAGTACCCTCTCATAACTTCATTTATTAATGACTTTGGAGTCAATAATTCTCCCGATCTCCAAAATAAAAGTATCAGTATTTGGAGCACATAAATGATATAAAATACCATTTGCAAGAAGTTTAAAACTTTCTGCTTTGTCTGCAGAAGTAGTCTGCATCAGTACTTCTCTATTTTTCCTGATTCTACATGCTCTACATGCATCTTCCTTTCCAATGCTCACGTGCTCTCTGGTCCACACTGATTCTATCTCTTCTCCACGTAGGGGTGTAACATGCGTGTATCTTAATCACTACTCGACTTGAGGCATCTGCATTTTGGTGCTTTAATCCCGGCTTAAGAACAATATCAAAATCGTAACTTCGGAGCATTGTATTCCAACGTGCCAATCTTGAAGTCGGCATTAACCAAATTAATGGTCTGTGATCTGTTTTTATATGTTTTAATGCATTTTTATACCTCTACTTCTCTGGATCAAAGGCACTTACAAGGATAGCAGTCGCACCAACTGAAAGAGAATTAAATTACGGTTCAGAAAGTTTTCACCACTGTAGCTTTGATTTTTTGACCGTCACATACACGAAAACTACTCTAAAACCTGTTTCATGCTGTTCAAGTTTGATCAAACATCACTTACTGTTCACGCAAACTAATCAGAAAGAAACGTTTTGCAAAAAAATAAGAAAAAAACACCCACCTAAAACGATGACAGATTTTCCATCATGCTTAGTATTAGCAACACGACATATATACGTCCAACAATTGGTTGGCTTTAATGGGTTGGACAGCACAGAGAAAGTACACCGGTAGGCTTTCAAAGGTGGCCACACATTCCCATTTGAAAACGGAAAAATTTCACAAAGTCCACATAACGCACGATCACACATCGCCGAAATTAGTCCAATTTCGCAAATTTTCGACAGCCCAACCAGAGGATGATGGAGAAACGTCTCCAAAAAAAAGGGGGATTCTTCAGATAAGTTTCAAGCGATTCGGTGCTTTGGGTATTGGACTTGCTGTTGTTTTTTGAAATGCGCGGCTTGCGTAGCCTCCTATATTGAGTAGGCAGTTTCCACTGTTCCGTGAGACTTCTTGTGCACCTGGATTGCTAAAGATTCCAAGTCTTTAAGAAAAAATAAAGTATTTAGTTTCGAATTCAAAGAAAGATAAACACCTTAGAGGTTTGGTATGTTTAGCAATCCAGGCGCACAAGAAGGGTAACCGGTAATTATAAGCTTATGAATATCCAGGCCCCCTCCACCCCTGAAAAGAGATCTACACGAAAGCCTCACGGAAGAGTGGAAAACGATCTATTCAATATAGGAGGCCATGCAACCTCAAGGTTGGTGACCAGTGTGCTGCCGCGACCAAGCGCGCAAATTGCATGCTGGCCAGAATCAAACGAGGATTCAGGTACTTTACAAAGTACCCCTTGAAAACCCTCATTACCGCCCACATTCGCCCCCATGCACTTGAAGTACTGCGTCCAAGCCTGGTCTCCCTACTTCGCGAAAGACATTCATACTCTCGAGGCAGTCCAACGCCGTGCTACACGTCTGTTACCTTCCATAAAAGATTTCCCTTACGAGGAATGGCTCCTTAATCTTGGTCTTTTTACCTTGTCCCGCCGTAGAGTCAGAGGTGACCTTCTCGAGACCTTCAAATCGTTGGTGCTTCACATCTTCCACACCTTCTATGACAAGCAGCGTGTTACGGGCACAAGAGGCCATCGTTTTAAGTTGCAAATTGATCACGCCAGGTTGCTGGTGAGGAAGAACTACCTGACGAACCGTATTGTTCGCGAGTGGAACGCGCTCCCTGATACCATCATGGCCTGCACTTCTGTGAATGGGTGGAAGCCTAAATATGATAAACTGTAGTGCCTGACGTCGTTTCCAGCCTCATGGGTATTGCCCTGGCCGAGTAGTGGTTTTATGTTATGTTATGTTATGCAAGCCGCGCGTTTCAAACGACACAGGGTTCGTATACACGGCCTTGAATTCATTGAAAAGCCTTAAATTTGAAAACCAAAAATTCAAGGCTTGAAAAACCATGAAAATTGGAATTTTTGTTGTTGGAGCCTTGAAACATGGCCTTGAATTTTGTGAGGGTACTTATTTGGACTGTGGATTTAATTATTACTGCCATGACAGTAATACTGAGTTAGGCAAAAAAATTAAATACATAAATAGAAAAAATTAAATAAATAAATACAAATAATTTATCAGCTGAATCGATTTCTTGTGTGAACGATTCTTCCCTCGGATTGGAGTGGAAGCAGAAAAAGAGAAATGCCATGCAGTGCAAGCAATTTTTGCCAGAAGGGGCAGCTAAGCAAGTGTTGTTGCACTGACTAGTTGCTGTATTTCTCATACATATCCCAGGGGGGGGGGGAGCACGTAATGTGTGTCATTGTTTGCAACGGTTTAGCATCCCACCTGGGAATCTGGCAGTGGCAGACATAGGGCCTTAGGGCTTCGGGCAGATAACCAGGAGTGGTTAACGCTCGTTAAACCCTTTGAAACCCTTTGAGCTTCCCACTGCAAACTTAAGAGCACAATGGTGCAAACGATATGACATCCAGCAAAATACTGGAATTTGAAAGGGAATTTTTTTAGAGTCTACTGCACAAAGAACCTTGAATTTGGTCTTAAACTATAGCCTTGAAAATGACTTGAAAATGGTTTTGTCTGTTGCGTACGAACCCTGAAGACAACAGCGTACGAACCCTGAAGTCAAATGTAACACAAAGTACCGCATCACTTCAAACTTAGCCTGAAGGAGACGGCAGGGAGACGTTTTCCCGTCATCCTCCGCTTGAACTGTCGAAGATTTGCGAAATTGGACTAATTTCGACGATGTGAGATTGCGCGTTATTGGACTTTGTGAATTTTTTTTTCCGTTTGCGAATTTCTGAACTCTCACAGTATCATGTGTTTGCGTGAATTTTTAAGACATTCCTATTTCTGAAGCACGGAGGTGAGCGGAATGAGCTAGCAAAGCGAGCCATTCAATGTAAAACCAACGCTTTTTTTTACTGTACATGACCTGCTGATATCGTAATGAATGTGCCAAACGAATTGTGCGCATTAACTGCAATCAGCGTGCATTCTAATAACCAAGTACATCGATTTTGTGATCCTCTGAAGATCGAATCAAGTGATATTTTTTATCGACCACTCATTGCGTTCCCAAGCTGGTAAAAAAAAAAAAACACCTCCACCAGCGTTCGATGTTTTTTTCAGTTCACAATGCAATAATTCGTTATTATCGACAAATGATTCATATTAAAATATAGGCTCCAGCAAAAAAAAACAATTATTGCGAACTCTCGAAAAAAACTGCCAATCAGGACAAAAATAAAAATACCCTAAAAATGCACCATTGGAGTATATAGTGTATATGCAGTTAACGAGAAGCGAAAGACCCAAACAAAAACAAAAAATATTAAATGAACAAAAGTTGGAGAAGTTTTATTCCCCCTCCCCGAAACTTCCACCCCCCCCTCCCCCCCCCGGATTCCTTAAAGGGGAATATTGAACAATGGGTGCCTGGAAGAATTTTGGTTTTATTGGACACTCCGAGATACAGAAATACGCATAAGTACACGACTGTTCACAATTTGAACGATGATTTTGCATATTTTCATAGTTTGGTAAGAATTTTCGACAAATGGTCATTCGGCTTTCCTCCACAGTCGTCATTCAAAATAACGACCACCAACTAATTCGTAAGTGTTCATTTAAAACACATAGGCCTACAAACGAAAACCATTTCATCAAACTTAGTATCCCAAAGGAGCAGTCCTTTGACATCAAAAGGACAAAATAAGATGTGTTTAGCAGTGTGACAGGCGAATCCGTATGTAGACGAAGGAAGTAGAGCGATCACCGATTCAGCGGCCTCCATTGGCAGTAAAATGGAACATAATTTTGAAAAATTTTAGAATTCCTTTGAATCGTCTCTGCAAATGACCTCAGCCGTTCTTTTATCTTGATTTGAGCGTAAAGATGCGCTACAGGTGTTTATCATTGACGTCAAGAGGGATGTCCGCCCTCTGAATGTTGCACGAGAGCAAAATTTACTTCAAAGCAAACCTTCACTGAGCATACAAAGATGCGGCAAGATGTGTTCTGTGCTGTGACTAGCTGCTTCTGTAAACAACACGCAGTTTCGCATGGATGGGCAAAACGAAGAAGTGGTATAAACAAGAAATTTCCGCAAGTTGCCGAATGTTCACGAAATTTGTTGTAAAGCCATTACAGAAATCCCTCTTTACATTTCCTCTATAGTTTCACTATCTAAAAATGTAGCGCATTGGTCACCTTGATTTATAGTTTCAGGTCCAACGGTCAGCCCGGCCGCATTTTATTTCTTTTTTTTTTTTTCGTAAACAGTTCATATAGGCAGGCCGGCTCTCGCTACGAAACTTCGTTGTTTAGCACTCTGTGGTTATCATGTGTAAATTGACTTTATTGATGATTTGTTGTTGTTGTAGTTAGGTTAGGTTAGGTTAGGTTAGGTTAGGTTAGGTTAGGTGACTTAAAGTGACACTATCACCGATTGAGAGCAGACGAAATCTGACAAAATCTAGCGCTATGCAGTACTATCTAGCACTTGCTTGCACCAAGCGAAGGAATACATAACGGCATTTCTTTTAACGAAACAAACAAGCCACGACATCCTTAATTATTGTGCGAAAATTTGGTTCGTCCTCGTGCACCTGGGAACAATCTATAAGGTTAACAATATCACTGCCGCTAGATGGCGCCATGGTATTTTCGTTCGCATTTCAAACGGTGATAGTGCCACTTTAAGTCAAATTACACGGGTTTTTTTGTTTCTGTACGCTGCTATAGGCTGCGTGGAGAGCTTTGTGTAGCTAGTTTTGTTGAACGGTTTACGAAAAAAAGTTATCCGGCCCGGCCAGCCATGTTCGTATAATTCCAGTAGCAAAAATGATAGACAACCCATCACGAATACAACTGTCAAATATCATCTTTTCCTCCTTTTTGCAGCAATTGCAGTATTTTTTTATTTGAGTTACCGTCATGTCAATATACGGGCAAACTGACAGACCCAACGCACCCATTTTAAACAGAATAAATCGCATGTCCATCGTCGATACCTATAACGATGCAAAATTTCAATCCGACTGGAACATTTTGGCA
>JAHWFP010077377.1:63916-77338 GCA_023313725.1 Lithobius niger
ATCTGCAATAATTATAAAGTAACATTTTTTCCCAAAACACTAGTTTTTTTAATATTTCTTTTGTGTGTGACGAGCTGTGGTAAGCAGAACAAAGGAATTCCCCATCTTTTACCGGTGTGTCTTGTCTGTACACACGATAACTTTTCAACCAACCGTCCGAGTGAAGTCCCGTTTCGCCAAATCCGTTTTGCCAAAAAAGAAGGTCAGATCAAAAGCTTTCGCCTAAAGGGCAAATCCCGTTTCGCCAAATTCCGTTACGCCAAACATAATATGACAAAATTTTAGGTACACGAAATTTAATACCGAATTCCTACGTAAAGGGGATTTAAAAATCATACATTTAACAGAGACAAGCAGTGGCAGAATAAGAGCAATTGATTTATTTGCGTTTAGAAAACTGGCAACACAAACGGAAAAAAGTGCACTTTAAAGATTGTTTGGCATGGTTGGCCGTCACTAGGTCAATGCCATGGTTCTCTTTTAAGAATATTGATGGTTTAAGAACACATGATGGTTACCCTTTCCCAAACGAGAATTCCCGTTTTGCCGAATCTCATTTCGCAGAATCATTAAAATTTACCATTGCAGCAGTTAAAAGGCATTCCTAATTGAAAGGAATTTGTGATTAGTTGCGGCTTCTGATGTTATATGTTCAGCCGCATCGATCGCGGCAGCGCGAGTGAGGCACGTAATTTGAAAAAAAAAATTCTGCAAAACGGGTGTTTGTCTACAAATGTCTGACCATTACACAGGCATAATGTATTAAATATCGTGTGCCTGAAATTTTGTAACGGGATTTGGCGAAACGGGATTTGCCCTTCACGCAAAAGCTTTTAATATGCTTTCTTTTTGGCGAAATGGGGTTTGGCGAAACGGGACGTAACCATTGTCCGATTCATTGCAAGTTTTCCATGTTTTCTGTATAGGGTGCGGAAGAAAGGAAGGGAGGGGGCCAACCTTAGTAATCTCAGATGGTTAATGCTAGGGCAATGAAACTTTGCATGGTACGGGGGCGAACGGGGTTGGGGGAGGGGGGTGCAACTCACCATGTGTCGATCACTAACCTTGACGCACATTTTCAAGGTCATCATAATACTAAGTTTTAACCATGCTTCGTGGAACACCAGTGTAAATTAAGGGCCCCCGCGCACACAGCAGCCAAGCCGCACAGCCAGGTCGCTGCGGCCAACGAGAACGCTTACGGTGTATGTAGCAACGTGCACTTGGCCACAGTGGCCAGCCTGTCGCCGCGGCCACTGGGATCCCGGGCGGCGTGCAGGCGGCTACAGGGCGACCATTCTTGCTCCGCGTTCATTGTTAACCACGTGATCGAGAATTATCAATGAAAAACGGACGTGACCGCGCGGCCGTCGCCGTGTTTTTTGGCCGCCACGACCATTCGCCGGGCGACCTGGTCGCTCAGTGCGGGGGCGCCCTAAAAGGTTGCAGACACTGATATGGCATGACTAGTGAAAAAAAATGGAACGAAATTCGTTACATTAATTTAGAAAACACGGAGATTACAAACATCATTCTTTTGTGCTGTCTGAGTGGCTTCCCTGCAAAACAGCGCCTGCGAAATAAGGTCCAGTGGTTCAGGTAAGGGTTCTGTATAAGGGACCAGTCATTATTTATTGCCGTGAGAGGGAAAAAAGTGGAAATTTGGGGAATCATGGACTTTTTGGACTCTCAAGGGGGTGGTCGTAAATGTTTAGTCCCCGTCAGGAAGGAAGGGGTGTCACATAAAATGACTATGACCGAACTGAAATAAAAAGCCATTTTTGGACCTCAAAAAAGACATTTATGCAATCAAAATATCTACAAAACGCCTCACTCAGTTTCGGGGGGGGGGTCAGCAGTAAAGTTCCTAGAAAAGCCTTGAGACTCCTTGTTACTTGAATTCGTTGTATTTCATGTACTGACTATGTTAGGTGTGGGCATGCAATCATACTTATTCTATAAAACTCGACACAATATGGGACGGATATACGGAAATCGGTGTTTTATAGAACATTTTTAACCCAACGTATCTTTTCATTCAAAACAAGGCACGTTTTCCTTACAACTAGTGGTAAATTGTCGGTGCGGAGTGCTACTTACTTAATTTGGCTACAGGAAATCATCTGCAGACAGTCTCGATAGCCATGTGAGAAGGGCACTTTTTATTGGGGTCACATTATTTTCGGACCTTGATTGGGAGGAGGGTGGGGAATCAAAGATTTTTTCAGGGTTTTGAAGAAATGTCATCGGAAATTTGGTGGTCATATTTTTACCCCCCCCCCCCCCCCGGCCATAAATAATGGCTGGTCCCTAAGCCAGTGGTTCCCAACCTTTTTCAAACCGCGACCCCCTAAAAAAAATTCTTAATTCCGCGACCCCACCCCCCAAGTAAATTCTTTCGTCCATCGGTTTCACAACTAGGGAGTCTGGGGTAGCGTTGTGATATCCCCCAGCGACCCAAGAAGCCAACGCTTTTTTTTGCATTTTAAGCATTTTAAACGTCCTCATTTGCTCATAAAAAAAATAGCCCTCGTACACTCATAGATGGGGAATTTCCCGGCACAAAGTCACATCTACAAAGTTGTTTTTAGATTAGAAAGATTAGTTGTTAGAATGGCGAGATTATAATTAGAATTAGGTTTTAGAAGAGATAAAAGCACTTTACAGTTAGTTAATTTTATTAATGATTAAATTTCAGCAGAAAAAAAGATTTTAAAAAAAGTAAAATATTTTTTTCCCCTGCTTAACTATTGCGACCCCCGAGAGGACGCCCGCGACCAAATTTGGGGTCGCGACCCATAGGTTGAAAACTACTGCCCTAAGCATATTCCAGTAGCTAAACTGACTTTAAATTGTTCTGTCAGGGCCGTTATAGTTGATACCCATTAAGTGTAGATGCATGATCTAGGAACGTCATCTTCTTTTGCTCCAAAGGAATTTGGAAAATGTCGATTTCAGCATAAGGATATGAACGTTAATCATGACCAAAACCAACCATGCCTGGTTACGCAAATGTTCGATACCTATATAGACATGCTGGTGACGTATGGCGAATGACAGCGGAATGCCAGAGCTGCTGTACGGTTGTATGGAGGTATAGGCATCCTGACGTATAACATACTTCCAAAACAACGATTCCTCGCACAATCCGGCGGGTTCGACGCCCAGGTTCGGTAGCTGTCAATCCCCAGTTGGTGACGACGTACAACAGCAAATGAAACAAATTCGGCTGTGGTTAGGGCTTATACCACTAGCTACGGCTGTTTGCCGTGACGTACGTGTCACGTGACTGGGCTAGTCCATTCACACGGCCAAACATCCGCTATTCTCGTTCGTCATTGGCTAACTCATGATGACATCACGACAAACAGCCATGGCTCGTGGTATACGTATGCAAGCACATCCGCACACGAGCACAAGGTACATTGAGCAAAAGAGCGGTTGGTGTGAGCCATCGATCTGTCCTTAGAATCCTTCACGTCAACAAATTTAACCCATTCCACGTGGATTGCCTGCCATCAAGGTCTTGAGGAACGCGATTACCCAGTTCGCCTCAATATTTGTAAATAGCGTTAAATGAGGAAGGTGACGGAAACCGTTATCGTGAACATCCTGTGGTCTGACGAATCACAGACCAGGGATGGAGCCGTTAATACTCACAACACGTATTATTGGAATGTTGACAACCCACGCTGTCTGCTCGAAACGAATCACCAAGTCAACTGGCGGGTAAACATCTGGCGTGGCATCATAGGATACCGAATAATTGGCCCAGTGTTGTATAAAAGGCACGTCGAATCAGGGTTGGCAGGATTTTGCCACTAAGTAGTTAAAACCGGTTTTCACCATGGTTTTTACCGTCCCTACGAAAATTGTATTTTGTCATGTTTTTGTATGGGCAAAAAATATGGCAAAACTCTACTTGAAGTCAAATAAAAAAAACAAGCGGCTACAGCGACTACCTAGTCGCATCCGGTCTTCTGTGCAGTTCTGCCACTACCAATAGTGACGCACACTTCTCTATCACGCATTGCAACAGCTATCTCTATTATGTATAATCTAAAAGCAGTAACCATCAGAATTGCCCGTTAAAAATGAGTTGGCTTTTAAGCTTAACGTTTTAGGCGTAATTGTCAGCGTTTAGGGCTAATTTACAACTTTCATTTTGTAAGTATAGCAACTGACGGAGATTTGGATTGTATACAGTAAGCCTATTCATTTTTGCAACACGGTATGCCTCGATACGGGCACACATGTCGTTACAGTGTTACAACGTAATGCACAATGTAGCCTATATAGATCAGTGGTAGTAGGGAAGGGACAGGAGAGACGCTGTTGAGAAAGCCAGCAGCGACTCGTAGCATCTTGACGTTGCCATGGTAACGTGATTTTAGGCTTAATTTTAATTTTTAGGCCTAATTTTTTTAACGGCAGTTTTAGTTTCGTAAGTAGCAGATAGGCCTAATGGAGAATTTGGTTCGACCGTAAGCTTATTCATTCATGCAACAATGTGATAAGACTGTTTTAAACAAAGCTAAAATGTTTTTGTTTTTACGGCTGCGTTAACACAAATTTTTAGGGTTTCAATTCGACGATGAAATGTAATTATTTAATTTAGTTACGTCGAAGAAGTCTATTAGCTATAAGGAGGTAACGATGTTTTAATTTGCCATGTTATTTAACTAACTTTTGATACTGAATCTAACGTTGTAAACAGTGGTCGTCTCTATCTGGTACCGTTGCGAAGTTGAAAAAAGCGACGGACGGACGGACGGACAAAGTCGTTTCAAAATTAAGGATTGTTGACTCTCAGATATTAGAATTAATCACATATCATTCTGATATTAGTTCAAATCATTAGTCAAGAAATTAATATAAAATTAATGCACAACTAAACGACTTAACCCATAAAAAGATATCTAAAAGCACACGTGTCGGGTCTTTCAATTAAATGGCTGAACACCACTTAACTGATGAACTCCTGTAAATGTTCTATTAATAACCAGGGCGTTTAGTTAAACATCAAACCATTTTGACCCAGGAAAAATTGGCGATCCGATTATTACCGTACGTGCATTAAACGCCCACTTCGAGCTAAAGCCCACCCCCTAAAAGGCTTTAAGGTCAAAATCGTTTAATAATAATGGTAAAGCCCACCCCTTAAATCTTCATTTTTCTGCTGCAAAATTAACTAAAAGCTTCGTACAGTTAACGAAATGAACTTTTTCTACCCTTAAGTAATAGTTTTTCTGCTGCAAAATTAACTAAGGACATATATTTAACGAAATCAACTTTTCTCCTCTTAAATCATTGTTTTATGCTGCAAAATTAACTAAAAGCTTCGTACATTTAAAGAATCTCTTCTTAAAACATAGTTTTTATGCTGCAAAATTAACTAAAAGCTTCATACATGTAACGAAATTAAGGTTTTATCCAACGCGATTCACAAACGAAAACGTTTTTGCCGCCATTTTCCGGAAAGACGTGTGGATTAATCACTCCAGGACAGAAGTGCGATCATTCTCTCAAGGAAAGGTGATGAGCAATTACTCACTCCTATTAACACTATGATTGCTGTATGGTGAGATCGCATTGAAGCCTATAGTCACGAAGGTTTGTAGGGCTAGAAGAGTGAATTATGTTGGATTTTGGGGAAGTAACTACCTAGGTAATAAACTAAATTTGTGAATAAATGAGAATAAAAGACAGACAGAAACCAAACCAAGTACGTGAATGACTGAATGGGACCAATGCACAGGAGTCACAGATTGTGAATCGCACTGTACTGAAGGTTTGTGTGGCTAGAAATTAGTTTTAACTGTGAATTATGTTAGATTTTGGGAGAGAGACCACACAATAACCTAATTTTTTGAAAGTAAGGTTAGAAAATTTAACATTTAGTTTTAATGCCCACCTTTCCCATTTTAGCCAGCATAAGCTCATGGGCATCTCCGTAGGATTTATGTTACTTAATTTTGGATGATTTATGCTTCGTTAAACAGAAATCCATCTGCCTAGGACATGCGTCCGAAATTATAACACGGTAATACTATCACACGAATGCTTTTAGCATTACACATACTCTTTTACTGTCCTTTGTACATAATTCCTACCCAACCATAATTAGAGACCCGGCTTCTAATTATTCGTGTGCGGTAAATGACCTGGCAACAATTGGAGACCGACTACAATTGTATCGGCCGCTGTTAAGAACAGTTATGGTTACTCAACCAATTCACCAACCGTGTCAGTGTTCACAGAGTTTTTTCGTGCTTTGCTTCCTTTTTAAGTTTCTCTTGTCTCCATCGTTTTCTTCGTACTGGTCTGTTGTTTACTGATTCTTGTCACCCAATGCTTTGCATCATCCTTAAAGCAACATCCAGCCTGCCTTATAACCTTCCGCCTGCCTCACAACACCCACGCGACGATCACATCCGCGTATTTACCACAGCTAAGGTCAACTGAGACGGTAGCTTCGTTCCTCGCAACGAAAACGTAGCTACTGTCTCAATGGGCATTGCGCCTAATTATAGTCCAGCCAGCATGAACCCATTGATTGTGTCGTCACAAACCGGAATGATTCTCGTATTTTAAAATCACAATTTATAATTTTCTAGGCTAGTGTCTTATAATTTTGCTTCGGCGATCTATTGGAATAATTAATTTTAATTTTTACCGCATTAGTCTATTAGATTTTAGATCTCATGGTAATTATTAGAAAATTAGTAGATGTACATACAGAGATGAAACGTCATAATTATTGTACGCGTGCAATGCATGATTTATTGACGGGTCGTTAGTAAATAAAGTTCCATTATATTCAACAGAAAATCTCCTAGACGCCACATTTTAAAAAGTATTTTTAGCAAGGGAAAGACTAACGGTAAGGAAATAGATTTTTGGGGCCGTACTTGATGTGGAGGAACGAGAAAAATGGCGCTGAGAGGTATATCCCTTTAAACCAGACGCAAAACATAATTAAAGATAAAAACTTTTATCTTGAAAAGGGATGTTCAGGTACGATACATTAATTCTCCTAGTGGTACCACCTTCCGTCTGTCTTATCGTTAAATCTTGAGGCTGGCTAACGCATTAGCCAGAAAACGTTTTTCAAGAATCAAAAATAAACTGAGAGGAACCACGGAGAAAAGCCTACCTTCTTGCAAACCATTAAGACTTTGATGGAGGAGAGATGGTGCCACGAAGTAAATACCCAAGAAGTTACCTAGGCTAAATTTGCTAATTTCAGGCTTGTTCCACGAATAAAATGTAATGTGGTCATTTTCTTTGTGCCACGATAAAAAAACTACGACATAAATTCTATGAATATATGTTTCTTCGAATAGTGCTTAAATTTAAATATTACAGCATATACCTACCAGAACATTGCAAGCAATACATGCACAACATACAGGGTGTCCCAAAAATCAGGGGTCACTCAGGTGCTATATCCAGGTGATACACCGGGCGTTTAAGCTGATATACCGGGGATTTTTATCTTTGTTCATGCTGATGGTATACCATCATCGTTTCTTACGATGAACAAAGACAAAAAACCCCAGTATATCAGCATGAACACCAGGTATATATCACAAGTGTATCACCTGCTGGGGAGACCCCCTGACTTTTGGGACACCCTGTATAGCTAGGTTCCTGTTTACTTAGCTACAATGCAAATGACGGTGAAGTAAACGTTGTTCCTTGCCACACACAAATAATCGTGAACTGCCCAATAAAGACAAAACATTTTTCTGGGATTTCATTCCCTAGTAGCCTATACAGTATAACATAGTGTAGACAACACTTTTAAGCTTCGTCATATTGCTGTCATCTTCATGTTGCCAAGTGAACTAGCAACTTTGTGTGATACCCTGCGTGATGGCTCTGTGTACAAATGTCAAGAGTGAATTAGTCACTGACAACATAGACCAGCAGTTGTTCAGGGCTCTTGATATTCTAAATGGACTAGCCAAAGTCACTTAACACTCGCATCACTGGCCGTCGTGCACGGTTTAGCACTATCACCTTTATCCCGGTTTGGTTGTTGCTCTGCAGGTGGCTTTACATATAGGTACAATTTGGTGTTTTTCAAGTGTTCCTATTTTTTTTAACAGTTCATAAGCGGTGATAAATAGAAGTTTACCGAATAGTAGTACATTCGAATACAATGTCGTCAATCAGAGTTGGTTTCAATTCAAATGGGCTCACACCATTTTTTGTCCATCCTACAACAGCTAAGAAAACAAACCAAAAAGAAAATAAACATTTATAAGAAGAAAAGAGTTACTCACGCTTTCGGTGTGAACCGGATGTACGGCGAATAATAAGGCACACAAAAAGGCTGACTTGGATACGTAGACCATGGCGCCCTCCGCTAGTAGAACGGAGAAGGCAGGAAGCATGAGGACGCTGACGGCGGCATGGAGTAAAATGTTGGTCAAATGGAATCCCCACGGATTCAGGCCGTTACTGATCATGTGATTCATTCTGCAAGTAGGAAAGAAACAAGACAATTAATTGATGTTGCTTTTTGTAAGTGTGATATGGAAGGCGAAACAATTTTAAAAACGCTTGGTGTCGGCAAGGGCTGAAAATTTCAGTACCCTCCACACAGTGAGAAACACAAAAGGCCCATAATTCACCACAGCAGCCAAACAAAGTTTCATGTATAGACTATACTAGTTACTTTTTCAAGCTGCAAGTGTTAACGTCAGTGCAAATTGGACAATGCTTCCAGTGCCAATCAGCATACAATTTATTAATCTCATGGGGTACAGTCACAATCAGTGATAATCGGACACTTCTACAGGGTAGCACACAGGGGTTGATCAGTTAATCGTGCCATTCCACTCACACCATGCAGTAGCCGAACGTTTGTAACGATGGCCGCTGCTGGTTCAATTGGTGTTACTGAATGCACCATTACCTGTAGAAACTAATGCATAAAACTGCACCGCAAGGAAGACTACATTTCCACTGTCCATATTATTCACGGACTATGAACTGTGCTTGTGTCGCTATTTTGTACTCGTGCATCAATTCCTCTGGTTTTAAAATTTTGGAAAAATGGCTCAAATCTTCTCCAAAGCAACGATGCTGATCGTCATTTACCCTTCAGTGATTGCATATACCCCAAAAGGATAATGAAACCTGATAGCCAGTTGAATTTGCAAGTTTATATTCTAGTTTGCATGTATCATACTGGGGAATGTGATGCAAGAATATGCGTCGGGTGCGAATTTTACAACATTGTTTTTTTATGTTTTTTTTTTTTTTTAGTCATTTGATATGAGTTTTGAAACCCTTAAATCGTCGCTCAGATTGCCGTCTTAGTCGTAGACTATGGTTTGATATCGTAGAGAGCTCAATTGCCATTGTTGAGATCTTCTGCTCTGTTGGAAGATTTGAGAAACTAAAATCGTTAACTTGATCGTATTGTTGTATTGTAATGATGTGAAAATGGCGGCTGATGTGAAGCGGCTGACGAGCAACCTTTGCGAAAAGGAAGTTCTAACCGAGCACCAAGTTCGGTCAGGCACACCGCTTATACACAGTAGTTCTGAATGAAACTAGAGCAAATGGCATTCTTGATGAAGACTTGCATCAATTTGGAGCTGTTAGTGGTGCCAAGTGGTCGCAGAGAATAGTGACGTTATGCATGAAGTTAACAAAGCAGGTACCAACAATGTGGTAAATGAAGTTCTGCTTGTTAATGTGGAAGAAACGAGTGTTGCAGAGGTGACCGTTTCAAATTCAGGTCAACGGGCCCCACACAGTAACCTTTAATTATAAAAGCCTTCAGACAGTTGTGGCATTCTGTTCCCGATCTGGCAGGTTCCTGTTAAATGTTAATTGAATTTTGTTGTTGTATTTTGGTTTAAGGTTGTTGGGCTGGTGACCCAGTAGGGTTAAGCTCACTAATAAATCAAATCAAATCGAATCAATGGGCTCTGGACCATGATTAAGCTAATGCAAATGATATCTCAACTGATCTAGGCTACGCAAGGCATGATCTAGAGTGGCTTAAAAAAACTATACCGTGAGTGTTTCGCAAACATCAAAATGGTTAAGTCGGTAGTCATCACATCCGATCAGGTTGGGCATTCTTGTCTTATTCCCTACCTTCATGACTGTTGCAAAGTTTTTGAATCTTCAAGAGGTCGAAGCAGTTTGCACTTTACAAGCATACAACGTATCTCAAGCGGTGCTTAAGACAATTGATGCCAAAGATGCTCTGAAGAAGACCAAGGACTTCAAAATCAATGGTTTCCGGGCGAGTATTTGTGATCTGCACTTTCAGTCTGTTCTAGACCGATTTCATTGGCTGCCCTACAAGGTTTCAGAGCGTGACATACAAGCGGCCCTTTTGGTACCCAAGAGTCTTACAGTCTTGACCATAACTCAACAGACGGTGTAATGCACTGCTTCTCAGGTGTAAGGAAACTAACTTTGCGAATTCGTCAGACAGTGTATATTAGATGACCTGCCCGATAAAGTTCGTGTGCGTGGGATTCCTGCTCTGCACGTTGTTGCCGAGCACCCTCCAAGATGTTTACACTGCGGTTTTCGTGATCACGTGCATCGAGCCTGTCAGTGCAACTTTTGCCATCAATGCTGCAGCTTTTCTGAGAGGGAAGACCCCTGCCTGCATGTCAAGACCTATGCTTCAATGTTGGGTGTGTGCAAAGAATCAATTAGTCTGAAGTGAGATCCCAGTATCTGAAAATGTTCTCAACAGTAATGGTGAGTTGTTAGGTGAGCCTGAGCCAGTGCTTCTTGAGCCAGAGCCTGAGCCGGTGCTAAGTGAATCTTCAGCTATGTGTGGTGCATCTGTTAAGTGCAGTGCTTCTGTTGAAAGCAGTGCACTTGGTGACAGTAGTGTACTTGCGGAATCCAGTGTTCTCACGTCATCGGATCCTTCAGTAGAGTTGGATTCTGAGGCCAGCCCTCTTCTCAGGAAGCGTCACAAGGTCCAAAGAAGGCGAATGTCCCCACTGCTAAGTCACCAGCCCTCTGCTAATTTTGTCTCAAAACAAGTTTGATACTTTACCTCTTGACGCTGATACTATCCTGAACTCTCAATCCATGGTCCAAGCGTCCTGTATTGAACCTATTATGTTCACCAGCAGTGGTGCTGACAGTGAGAGACCAATGTGTAGAAGTTCGGTGGGTGAAAATAAGAGTGAGAGTATAGAAGGTGAAGGTGCAAGAAGTGATGGTGAAGGTGTAGGTACAAATACATGTGAAAGTGAGAGAAATGTGAGGCAGCATGGATTGGAAACTACAGCACACATGGACGATGAAGGCGGCAGTGACAGTTGCATGTCGCCTTCCTAATCCTGTTCACCATCAGCTACTGCAACGTTAGGACCCTGCTCAACAAATACGAGTAAGTCTGCAAGCTGTGTGACTATGTAGACATACTTGATCTCCAAGAAGTGCGTGTACCCCCAGGGGTGGTCATTGTTATTCCACAGTTCAGCTGCTGTCTAGTAATCACCTATGTGGAGTTCGAGTCTTAGTGACCTGGAAGGTACCTCACTATTCTCTTGACCTTCCAATGATGCCTGCGGTGTGCGTGTCTGGTCAGGTACCTTCTGGTTGACACTTATGTTTATGCATGTAGTGAGCAGATTTGTGACTGCAGAGTAGCGCCAGTGAGTGGCATCTCTACCCCAGCCCATAATACTAGGTGGGGACTTAAATGCCCACCATTGGTTGTGGGTCAGCAAGCAGTGCAATGCCAGAGGTAACCTACTGGCTTCCTCATTAGACGATTTGGATTTGAGCCTTGTGCATGATGGGTCTCCGACCTATGTTCAGTGGAATCGTGAGGGGGGGGGGGGGATAAATCAAGAGTCGTTTCTTGACCTTTTTGTATGCTCTAAGTAGCTAGTTGATCAGTTTGGTTTCCGAGTCTCAGATGATCTTCGTGGGAGTGACCACTTACCTATTCTGCTTTGCCCGTCTCATGTAAAGCCGTCACTCATCTGGAAATTCTCGGACAGTTGTTGAGCACGGAACCTTTGGTCCAGGGCTGAACAAGTGGCATGGCCGTCAGAACCGCAACTTTCGTAGAGCACTATGCTCAGTACGATGGACCATGGCTGCTTTCGAAAATTGATTCCAATTGAGTTACTCAAGTTTCTCTTGGATCGTGGAGTAACTCAAAATAGTCAACCCTGGCACTCCTGATCAAGCATTAGTATACACGATCACTTCACTCCTAGGGTGTTAATACATGCGGTCGCGGGATTTTGAGTTAGTCCGAGAGCACCCTGGGAGAGTTGCTCGTTACTTGTGAATATCAGAAATGACGTAATTTCGACGCAATCGTTGCCATGTTTGTACATGCCAACGACTGCGACAAGCAACTCGCTCTATTCAGCACATTAGACTCCTGTGCTCAGAGTCTAATGTGCTGAATAGACCGTGTAAGAGACATATGCAGACGATTTAACGAATTCTTTGTTTGTATGGGCCAGTGAGTGGGTGAGTTTGATGTATTGCCAACGACTAAGCACACCAAACGAATTTGGCTAGGGATACGCATAACATAATCCTAGCCTAGCATTACAAGATATCTTCTAGTGGCCACATTTGAAAATAGATTCGTGAAGAAATTGTAAGCATTTCGCTTGGAGGGTGTATCTTTCCATACTTTTGATGTCTGTCGCGCACCATAGGCTTGTTTTCTCATTACAAAAGTAAGGAATAGCATGCCTACGGCTAGATAACAAACTGATCTGTAACAACTAGGCTACCTGTTTATTCCCTCATCAAAATGGAGTGTCGTCCTGGCAACTATCATCATAGCATTATCTTAATAGGAAACATTAAGACAAGAAATGGATCTGACTGAGCGCAAATCTTAGTTCGCAAAGGGAATACTTTGGACATGTATTCGGAAGCATACATAATGTATTGCCTTCATTGCAACAACTCTTTCTCAGCAGAAGTTTGTTTACTGGTAAAAGATAACATTATTGTTTGGTGGCCATGCATACATACATACGAGCAACACGTTCGCCGCGGTTCGTGAATTCCTGCTTGTAAATAATGTAAACGTGCATAACTGTAAATGCATTCAAATTTAATTGGATAAGTTCAGAATTCTACCATTTGGTTTAATGGCATGAGAATGACTTTTCGCGCAAAGTGTCAGTGTCATCATGAAACGATATTTCTGTAGCGCCCTACAGTCATTTCACCCATTTCCCTTATCCATCCGCAGAACAGAAGAAATCCTTTTTCTTCTTCACCCCTTCAAGACCATGAAGAACATTTATTACCTCCCATCGACAGCATTCATTATCCCTCCTCTTCCTTTATTACGCCGTTCATTACCCCAATTCTGCTATGAAATTGACAACTTTTGGTAATCTGGTGGTGGGGGAGGGGTGTAAAATATGTATGGTGGGG
>JAHWFP010077377.1:77438-91751 GCA_023313725.1 Lithobius niger
TTTTTTCCCCAATTCTGCTATGAAATTGATAACTTTTGGTAATCTGGTGGTGGGGGAGGGGTGTAAAATATGTATGGTGGGGAGCTCCTCATCGGCTTTTTTGTTGAGGGGGGAGGGGGAATGTCGCGCTGCACGATATACTAAGAAACTACTACTAAAAAAGGGAAGTTTTTTCAATGTTTTTCTATTTTGCATACTAAATAACCAATGATGAAAACTCTACTGCTGATATTAAAGTGACTTGTATTACACACAACTAAATATGAAATTTAGTTTCAGGTTTAAGTTTTGTGCAGGAATTACGCATGCATCAGATTCCTCATTATTGCATTTCTGACGAACCAAATGTTAATCTTCGTACCAAATTTATTTAAAGTAATAAATATTACTTTCAGTGACTTCGCTGAGGGTTCAGTCGAGATAAGACGAGTCTTGACGTAATTTCAAAACGTCAAGAGTTTATAAAATCGACTTTTGCCTTCGTAGCTCAAACAAAACGGCTCTTAAACAATTGCCCCCTGGATATTTTTATAACTCCAAAGCGAAAATTTACAATTAAATTGACGACAGCTAACAACAGCTGTATTATGATGAAAAGAAAATTAGGAACGAACATTGGTTAAATAACATTACCAAACTCCTCAAAAATGTCATTAGTAAAACCATAAAAAAAAAAAAAAGCATAATCATCTCTGCTATTTTGAAACATAATTGAATTACTTTTTACATCAAGAACAACTTTTTCTAATTAATTTTCTTGGGACTTTTTATCGTCTGAAGCAATCCACGTGTAGAATTCTACGCAAATTGAACCTTACTCGAAATTTTTAGAAAAAAGTAGAAAGCCATCTAGTAAGGAGGCACTACAGAAGTTTGGCTAATAAAGCTCTAATTCGGGGATTCGAACCTGGACACCACCAGCTGTGACCCTTCTGTGACGTCACGTTGCAACCAATGCGACTGTAAGAGTTATTACCCCCTAATACAACAGCTTCTCAATTCGCCATCATTGGGCACTTTCATAAACTCATCGAATAACTCAGCGCTGAAGTCCCACCTCCTCAAAGTAGTTCATAAGTGGAGCTTCAGCACTGAGTTGTTCGATGAGTTTACGAAAGTACCCCCCATTGTTGTTCAACAGTGCTTAGCGCGCATCATACTGTTTGATCACAGGCCCAAGAAGTTGCCTCGCACTGATAGGTTGTAAAGAATAAAATGTGGGACAACAATGCAGCTTTATTCAATAATACGCATGGCTATTTAATGAAAAGTTTCTCAATAAAACACGTTAATCTGATTTGTTTAAAGTGTTTTGTTGGAATCTGTAGATAACCAGCTGCGCACAGGCCATGTGCAGTTGCGGGCCCATCTCTTTCGGTTGGTGTGGCTTGGGACGCAAATAACTTTTTTTTTCACATGGACCAACCAGATCCGAGGCGTCTTTCGATTCTCAGGCGTCATTCGGATCATATTTTTGGCCGGCCAGGTTTCGGTTGCCCGGTCAAGTTTTTGCGTGTGGATTTCTGATGTTACGTAATTAGCCGCAGCGAGCGCGACAGTGCGAGCGAGGCACGTAATTTTGAAAAACAAGAAAAATTGAAAATCATTATTTTCTTGTGATCTGGGTGGTCCGTGTAAAAAATGTTATATGTGGCCGGGACCCCGATGTGCAGACGCGGGGTGGCTGACGAGACAGTGCAACACTTCCTCTGCGAATGTCCGCTTTGGACTGCTCTGTAGCGTTTTCTTTTCACTGGTGGGGATCACCCCATTGCGATGGTCCTAGGCATTCTCCTCATATCCAGAAGGATAGGACTGGGGTACCGTACAGCTCTGCATTTTTGTAAGGTGACAGGTCGTTTTGTATAGTGGTTGCTGCAATGTTTTTCTGTCGTTTGCTCCCTATCCTCCCTCTATGTTGGGGTATTTTATGGGTCCTGGGCTTGTGTACTACACTAAGTGTATTTGGGTAGCTTCGTCCCTTACAGTTCTCTGTCCATACAGAGGTATCTCAGTTATTTATTCTAGTGCTGTGTGTGTGCGGACAGGTCATCTTTGTGCGCAACAGTTTGTGTTTGATGACAGAATGCCCAGAGGGGTTGTGTGGTGTTGGTGTTGAATTTGTGGAACTTGCGGAACCCATAGAACATTTGGAACTTGAGTAGGGTACGGGTTGAGTCTTTATTGGTTACAGTCGAATAAAGTTAGGTTAAGATATGACCGAGTGTATGGCAGTATTGGCCACGTTGGACTCTAATAAAAAATCAATCAATTAACCAGCCGGTTGGTACGGCATTAATTATCATGCCATTATTTGGTATGTTAGGACCCCTGTTGTCAGTGATATTGAGCCTAATGCTCCCTTGAGCTATTGTAGAGTAACCTTAAGATGTTAGTCACACCCTAAGATGCTTAGTGTGCTCATATTATACGCTAAGTAGTGCTAGTGCACCTTTATTATGTAATTGGGCAGAGCTATGTATGGTTCATATCCAGATGTTATAACTATGGTTGTATGGTAGTCTGTACATTACACCTGTACGTAGGTGGAGCCATGGTAGTGTGGGTCAGAGGGTGAAGTGCTGTGGGGACACCTTGTGTTACATCCTGGTACTGGAGCTGCTACTTAAGCAACACTCCTGGCCTTAGCTAGCCAGTTCACCTCTGGGCTCCAACCCAGCAACACTTCTCTCCTCTCCTCTACACTACTGGGGTGCTGAAGCCTTCTAAGCCTCCTGAGCTACTGAACCACTGTACTGCCCGCGTGGACCTGAATAAACCTACTTCAACCCTAACGAGTCTGGTTATTTGGGTGAGGACTTGGACTGCCTTCTTCATACCCATACCGAGTGGTGCATTCACCCCTCCAAGACCATGTAGCAAGTGGTGCATCGGCCCTACTGTAGCAAGTGGTGCATCGGCCTAAGCCTAATTGGACCCTAAATGGAACATCATCAGCTGGTGGGCCTACTTCAGGCCTACTGTTCTACAGCTTCAGCTTCAGCTTGGTAAGCATAAAAGAACTGTGCCTAGTTTAAGCCTAATAGTTACTAGCCTACTGTGACAAGTTTAAATATTTTATTTTTGAACTGTGTTTGCAATATACTATTGCGTTTGCTATTCCATCGTGCAAGTTTAGTAGTGCTAGGGAACTGTGCTTATTTTTCTACAAATTTATAGAATTTGTTTGACTGTGCTTACCATTACTACAATTTTCCATCGAGATTTAAAAAAAAAAAAATATTTTCTTCATCTGTGCTGGCTGAACTGTACTTTTCTTCAAACTGCATAGGCTTGTTCATCATCAGCTTCTTGTGCTTCGATAAGCCTAGTGTGCTATTTTCAATTAGCTTAGCAAGAGTAATAATTTCCAACTTAGAGAGGAACAGTGTTTTCGCTGGTTTTTATTTTCCATCATTTTAGCCCAACTTTTATTTTGGTGTTTATTCATTTTCTTTTGAATAACATCAGAACGTCAGGACTTGCAACCTACCAAATTCTCCCTCGATCGTATTTTAGGAAACCAGAAGAGGTCAGTGAACTTTTAAAAATTATTTTTCAACGAGTGAATGTCTAGATCTACTAGGAGTAATCCTAATCTTGTTGAACCAGTGTCAAATCCCAATGCTATTGGAAGAATCCCGATTATGACTACCGGTATTCAGAATGAGTTTGAATTACCAAGTGACATGTTTTCACCAAGTTTGGGCCGTGGTTTTTTAACCCCAGCGCAACGTTTTGCTATACTTCAACATCGTAGAAATGAAGAAAATTTGTGTGAACGTGTACGACAACAGTTGGACGAACAATTTCGCGAAGATCCACAGCAAACAACGCGAGTGCAAGGCGAAATTGATGGCCACATCGTGACGAACGGTGCGAACAGTGTTACTTCCAGTAATGAAGATCATCATGATCCTGGAAATTCTGAAGAACGACAAGAAAATCCAGTTTTCATGCATACTTCGCAACAAACTGAAAATGTGGAAACAGTATATTTTATGAACGAATTTGGTGAGCGTGAAAGTGTTCAAATTCCATTAGAGCAGCTCACAAAATTCAGGTCAGATAGAATAAGGTTAAGTAGTGATCCAGTTTTGACAAGTACAATTCCTAAAACTTGGATTAATAATCCAGTAAATGCGTCAACTTCTATGACTAACCTTATTGATAGTTCAATTCAACCTATTGATACTACAGAAAGAAAAATGAATTTGTTACTTGACATAATGCAAAACTTTGTTTTAGCTAGTGTTAATAGTAATAATTCAGGTAATCAGTTGAATTTAAAAGCGAATGCAAACGCTAAAAATTCAACAAATCTTGGAATTCCTTTGCCGAAAATTCAGGCCATTACAGTGGAAGAATTTAACGGATCTTACGACAAAATTTTTCCTGCAGCTTTCATCAAGAAACTGGAATATTTGCTTAAGATTAGAGAATTAGATGAATTAGAATTTGTACATAAAACTGTCCCATCTTGGTTGTCTGGTGAAGCGGCTCGTTGGTTTTTGTCTGCAAAACCTTTTGTTGATTGGTTAGATTTTAAAACTAAGTTTTTAAGTACCTTTCAATTTCGTTCACAGGGCTACAGCATTTTAAATAAAATTCGTAGTCAGCAGATGCAGCCTAACGAAAGCTTCACCAAATATTTTGAGAAATGCATGCGTATTGTAGAATGTTCTGGAGAGAAACTTGATACGCAAGAAATTATTTCTGCTATTTTGGAAACGTTGAATACTACTTATCAGTCACAAATGGTACCAACTAGATATGCAACTTTGTCTGAATTCAGGATGCAAGGTGTTTTTCTTGAAAATCTTAATGCAAAGATCGTTAGTCGTACGAAACCTGTTAACGGTAATAGTAGCGGTAATGCTAAGAGTAAAAGTGTGTCAAATGGTAAAAATAACAGTGTTTCTATGCCTAAATTTAACGCAAAATATTCATGTGTAGTGTGCGGTAATTTGGGTTGGTCGAAACGATTTTGTCCTAAGAGAGCCGAGCATGAAAAACAAACGAACGCATCTGTCAGTCAAGGTCAAGGTCAAGGGCGCAGCGCAAAGCGTAATGCATGGCGTGGTCGTAGTGAAGGTAGAAACAGTGATCAAACTCATGATGATAGGAATAACTCAAATAAGTCAAATAAAACTTACTATAAGTCAGGTCAAGCAGCGCAGGTAAACAGTAGTGAATTTAATCCTTGTGCCGCGGAATTTAATCCAAAAAACGAGTAAGCCAGCCAGACGGAAGTCGGACGCCTGGTGTAGGCTTACCTCCGCGTAATCGTCCATTCACTAATAGCGCTAAACATAGATCTAAAAGCCCAGAATCAGCACCATGTGCATATTTTACCTTGAACTTTAGAAAAGAAAGTGCGGAAGCTATTTTAGATAGTGGAAGTACACTTAGTTATATAGATTTGTCATTAAAAGAAGATTTAGTGAACATGGGTTTTGAATTTGTTCCGAAAATCTATAGAATTCGTGTAGCTGATCGGCGCTATGTAGAGTGCCCGGGTTACATTGACGCTACCTTCCAAATTCAAGGCAGAACCCACTCGTTCCCTCTTATTTTAATGCCAAACACTATTCAACCAGTTATTTTGGGTGTTAATTTTCAAGCAAGAACTGGTTTGCAACCAAATTTTACTGAGAACACATGGTATTGGTTAGATAAACCTAACGAAGTTTATAAACTTAAACGTAGGGCCAGTCTAGATAACATGAATATGACAGTCGATGATGACAAATTTGTGATAGACGAATTTTGCGCTACAGTGGATGAAATTCGAGCTAAAGCATACGAGAGCAAAGTTTTAAATGATGAGCAAAAAGAAGAGCTTTTCCAGCTTTTGCTAAAATATCGTCATGTTTTTAGTTCAAGAGTAGGAAAAATTGACTGCTTTTTCGACATTGATACAGGGGATCATCCACCAATAACGCAAAAACCGTTTCCACAATCTCATTTTAAAGAAATGCAAATGCGTATGCATATTGAAAATATGTTACGGTCAGGAGTTATTGAGGCTACAGAAGTAACTTGGAGCTCTAGTGCTTTTATTGTACCTAGAAAGGGAAACCAAACTCGTCTCGTAGTAAATTACGTCCCTGTTAATAAAATCACTAAGCCTCAAACCTTTCCAACACCTAACATAGAGAAACTTGTGTCTAGGGGAAAAGATTGTAAATTTTTCTCAGCTATAGACGCGAAGGATGCATACTGGCACATGCAATTAACAGAACGTGCTAGAGAACGTGCGGCGTTCGTGACCCCATTTGGTGCTTATAAGCCTTTTAGGCTCCAATTTGGACTTAGAAACGCCCCAGCTGCATTCTGTAGTTTCATGACGAGATTATTTGAGCCTGTAAGGGAAAAGGGCGTAGAAGTTTTTTTTGATGACATTAGTGCAATTAATGTAACATGGGAAGAACACTACGCTGCCTTGGAAGGTTGTCTCAAGGTCATGTCAGAGGGTGGTTTGCATATTAACCTTAACAAGACTAACTTTTGTGCTGAGGAGTTAGATTTGCTTGGATATAGGGTAACCACTGAAGGCGTTAGGCCACAAACAAAAAAAAAAGGGAAGTTTTAGAGCAATGGCCGCGCCCAACTTCAATTAAATCCTTGCGTAGGCTGTTAGGCTTAGGAAATTGGTTCAGACGCTTCATTCCTTATTACCATTATAAGATTAGCGATCTTTTGCTGGTACTAAAGGGTAAGGAACCGAAGTTCTTTTGGACAGATAAACAGGAAAATGCATTTCAAACTCTCAAGAATTCGTTACTTACCGCACCGATTCTTGCGAGTCCAGACTACAGTTTGCCATGGGAAATGTGGTCCGATGCGTCCTTCGGCTCAATTGGTTCGGTCTTGTGTCAGCGTGACCCTTTAACTAATAAGCTAAGGACAATCGACATGATTTCTCGTCGTCTTACACCTGGTGAAGTTAGATTAGGAGTCTGTGAAAAGGAACTCCTAGCGATTTGCTATTCACTTAAAAAGTGGCGTAGATATTTAGAAGGTGGAAAAATATTATGTCACACCGATAGTAAATCCTTGGTAATCCTGTCTAAATGCAGTAATCCCGTAGGCCGTATGGCCCGTTGGTTGGTTGATTTATCACAGCTTGACGCTACACTTTGTTTTGTTTCTGGAAAATCTAATCAAGTCGCAGATATTTTATCTCGTATGAGGGAAGATGAAAAGGATTACCGACCAATTAGTAATCCAATTCTCCTACCCGCAATTGACGAACAAACACAACAACCATATTTGTTGTTTAACAACGACTGCTTGTGCAACCAAATTGAGGTAGAGCAGTTAACGATTGAGCAGATAGCAGAAGCTACGCGAACCGATCCCTTTACTCATGCTTTGCTGCTAACATTAAAAGGTGAGAAGGGGCAAGTCGTGTTTGAGTCAGCGGCTATGCGCAAATTCGTCAAACGCTATGAAAACAAAGCTGTGGTCACGGATGATGTTATTTACGTAGACGTAAATAAAAATGTTTTGGATCAGCCTAACCTAAAAATACTTGTACCTAAAGCATTACGTAAGAATATTATGGTAATGTTGCATGATGTGACGTTAGGTGGTCACTTAGGAGTATATCGCACTTTGAAACGGCTATACAGAGTTTACACATGGCCTAGTGCAAGTAAAAGTGTTGTAAGATATATTCGCACATGCAAAGTTTGTCAGCAACATAAAGCAAATCAAGGACGTAAGGCTCCGATGTTAGTTTCTGAAGAGCAGTCCAGATTTGACACGGTAATGGCGGACATCAAAGGCCCGCTAGTTCGTTCTAAGGAAGGCTATGCTTTTATTCTCGTAGCCGTTGACATGTTTTCCCGATGGGTGGAGCTAGTACCGTTGAAAAAGGCAGACGGTCCGTCCATAGCGAAAGCACTCATAAATGACGTATTCGCTCACCACAATATACCACGTTCCTTAGTCTTTGATAATAGCAATTATTTTCGTGGTAATTTGCTAAACAGTGTATGTAAACAGTGGGGAATTAAACCTAAATTTATTTCAGTTTGGCACCCCCAAAGTAACTACAGTGAGCGTATTAACCGAGAATTGACTAAACTACTGGCAATGTATGTTAACACTGAAAATAGGTCTCATAGGAATTGGCCAGATGGGTTGAAACAAATTCAGATCGTGCTAAATTCTAATGTCAATACCACGACAGGGTTTACGCCAAGTTTTTTATTGCACGGTTATGAATTCAACCAACCCGAAACGCCAATCCCTAAAGCAATCCCTAGTGACGTAGATTTGGGGATAGCCGTCTTAAACACAACGGCGCGTTGGCGGCGCGCTGTACGAAAAATGCTTGCTCGCAGACAGTCAGAGCGAGAACATCGTACTAGTAAACTAAATAAATTAAGAACTAGAAAAAGTTTTAAAGTGGGTGATTTAGTTTTGCTACGCAGTCATCATAGAAGTGAAAAGAGTCGTTTCATAGGTAAGAAAATGTTTCCTAAATACGAGGGTAGGTTCCGAGTAGTAAGAGTTGTTAACCCAGTAACTTATCAGTTAGAAAATACAGAAACGGGTGTGCTCGATAAATACTATCATCATTCCGACAACTTAAAACACTTAAATGAAGAAGATAGGTGGGAAAATGATTCAGTAGAATATTAAGCTAATGATTAGCTTCCTTTTAATTAATTTTGATTCTTAAACTAGTTACTACAATTTTAGATTAACTGCTAAGCTACGCTAGTTACAATAATTGCGCCATGGCATACTTAATCTGAACCTTCATGTTCAACGATGTTGGCTACGCTATCACTTTCATTTGATGAAGTTTCTAAAGGAAAGGAAAGAAAGAAAATAATTTTTTTTTTAGCATGATTTTAGAGAAAGGAAGGAAAAGAAATAGTACTTAAGAAAATTATTACCTGTCGAATAGCCCTCCGAATTAAGAGCTCTCAGCCGTGGTGGTGAATACGAAGGGAACACCAAAGTGCTATCACCTTCATCAGAATCCTGTGGTCGTTGTTCTCCATCATTATCCGATCCGTATTGTTCATAGTTTACAATTATGGTATTAATGAATCTGGTCAAATCATCACAGTTGTAGTGTGCATCCGAGTAAGCCAAGCAACGAACAGAAATGAAACGAAGCATTCGAATGAATGCACGTACTTCGTGATAGCATGTCTGCAATCCAATTGTTGTAAGTTGTAAGGTTTAATTGTTGAAGCATGTCATGCCTAGCCTAAACTAACATTGTCGTACTTTTTTTTTCTATTTTTGCATTAAGGCAAAATTTATGCAATCACAAAATCGCTTCTATTAAAATCGCAACTTTTATGATTTATTGGTTTTAAGCAAGTTGTCTGTGAATGTTTTCCTGTAGTTTTCTGTGGGTTATAACTTAATTGTATAGAATTCTAATTAATTGACTAATTATAGCAATTGTTGGAAGGGAGTTCATTGATTTTTAATGAAAAGAATTCTTGTAAGTCGCTAAGATTGCCTTCTAACTTGACACTAAACGAATCCATTTTTTGTATTTTATGTAGAGTTACAGATTTTAATATGGGAAAGAAGTCTTCGGACATGACAATATGGCCCAGTTGTTTACTAAATATGTGTTGTTGGCCACAATGCATAAAGATCTGTGGATTCTAAACCTGTTGAAGGGATCGCTTATAAAATTTTAGCGCACACTCAGCAATAGCAACTTATGTATTATAAATCCTATATAGGTCATTCTTTGTACAGTATACTGTTACTTTTATTCTTGTTCTTTTTTCTTCTTCAGTGTTGTAATTAAAAATTCGGGACGAATTTTTCCTCAGGGGGGGGAATCATGGTACGGCATTAATTATCATGCCATTATTTGGTATGTTAGGACCCCTGTTGTCAGTGATATTGAGCCTAATGCTCCCTTGAGCTATTGTAGAGTAACCTTAAGATGTTAGTCACACCCTAAGATGCTTAGTGTGCTCATATTATACGCTAAGTAGTGCTAGTGCACCTTTATTATGTAATTGGGCAGAGCTATGTATGGTTCATATCCAGATGTTATAACTATGGTTGTATGGTAGTCTGTACATTACACCTGTACGTAGGTGGAGCCATGGTAGTGTGGGTCAGAGGGTGAAGTGCTGTGGGGACACCTTGTGTTACATCCTGGTACTGGAGCTGCTACTTAAGCAACACTCCTGGCCTTAGCTAGCCAGTTCACCTCTGGGCTCCAACCCAGCAACACTTCTCTCCTCTCCTCTACACTACTGGGGTGCTGAAGCCTTCTAAGCCTCCTGAGCTACTGAACCACTGTACTGCCCGCGTGGACCTGAATAAACCTACTTCAACCCTAACGAGTCTGGTTATTTGGGTGAGGACTTGGACTGCCTTCTTCATACCCATACCGAGTGGTGCATTCACCCCTCCAAGACCATGTAGCAAGTGGTGCATCGGCCTTACTGTAGCAAGGTGCATGGCTACTTCTTCACCCCGCAATTAAACAGTTGGATGCACACTAAGCATTATGGGATAACAATGATGGCGAATTGAGAAGCTGTTGTATTATGCGCATTTCAACATTCTTTGAGTGATTCGGATGTGTTTGTGCGCTTGCTTGTATGTTCAGGACAAAACGGATCGAACGGCTTGAAAGCGAAAGATCTTTGGAATCCAACGAAGTATAGTATGACTAAATCGGAAAATAGAGTCATAACGAAATTATAGTTTGTTGTGACGAAATCAAGGATTTCGACAGCACCCCTTCCATTTGTTTAGGGGTGTTTTAGTCTGCACTTGTGTGCTTGGGGGCTTGTGTTGTTGCAAAAAAAAATGTTGCAGGGATGAAATGTTGGTGCCACTCGAATTGGAAAGAGATACAGTTTGTAAGAAGCCTGGAAAGAAAGCAATCAAACGAAAAATAGCGCAGCTGATGGTGTTTAAACTTGAAAATCCCGATGTTCGTTTTCACAGGCTAGTTTTCCCCCTTGCTGGCATTGTGTGCTGTGGTGGTGTTTTTGTGTGCGAGTTTTTCTGGCTCGCGTTCGAGGGGTTCGACAAAGCTGTAAATCTCGTACACCCAAGATTTAAGATTTATAAATCCTTTGTAAATCTTGTAAATTTTTAACTCTTGTGTAAATCTTTAAATCTGTAAATCTGTGTAAATCTCCAAAATTTTGTGTAAATCTTTAAATCTTCTCTAAATCCGTGTAAATCTTGAAAAAATCTCATGTAAATCATTAAATCTTACTTAAATCTTTAGTAAATCTTTAAATCCCAGTAAATCTTTAAATATGTAAATCTGTGTAAATCTCCAAAATGTTATGTAAATCTTTAAATCTTCTCTAAATCCATGTAAATCTTGAAAGGTTTTCATGTACATCATTAAATCTTACTTAAATCTTTAAATCCCAGTAAATCTGCCAATCTTCATGTAAATCTTCAAATCTGTAAATCTGTGTAAATCTGCAAAATTTTATGTAAATCTTTAAATCTTTTGCAAATCCATGTAAATCATTAAAATGTTACTTAAATCTTTTGTAAATCTTTAAATCCCATAAAATCCGTAAATCTTCTTAAATCAATTGGAAGATTTACAGATTTAAATCCGTTGGAAGATTTACAGATTTACAAATCTCGTACACTTTTTGGTCTTTGTCGAACCCCTCGCTCGCGTTACTCTATTTTGTGCCGAGGCCCTGTGGTGTTTACAGTAGATGGTCAAATTTTGTTATCGGCGAGAAGCGGCCATCTTGTTTCTGCCATTGCAGCAGCGCTAGCACCCCGTGCGTTTCTTTTCCTGGAAGCGGTTTAGCAACTCAAGAGTGTGGCATGTGATTAACGTCAAAATGCGGCCACATGAACAGCATTGATGAACGTACCCATTGGTTGATAGTTGATACTGACGTGAACTTTACACCAAACTCATGTTTCGGTAAATTGCTCGATGGAAAAAGAGATGCAAAGATTTCTTTTGTTGCTGCATGGATGCGGTTAGCACTGCACGAAATGAGGGAAAGTACGCGTCCAACACGTGCAGCGCTTGCAGCCAAATTGAAGGCAACAGAAACAGCCATTTAGCGAAAAGCTTTTCCACTGTGAGGAAAAGAAATGTACGGTACGTCTTGCATAGGGAGGTGACTCCGCAAAGATTTAGTATAATACGCACTCTATATCATATAGATCACTTTCACCAACAAACCAATTACAAACAAAAACGTCAAGTGTGCCGTAAAAAAAAGGGTTATATGATTGAAGTTTCAGTTTACTTGTTAAAA
The DNA here is from genome assembly GCA_023313725.1 of Lithobius niger. NCBI lineage: Eukaryota > Metazoa > Arthropoda > Chilopoda > Lithobiomorpha > Lithobiidae > Lithobius > Lithobius niger. Next base: position 89,702 of record JAHWFP010077377.1, read on the forward strand.
TGTACACGGATAAAAATTGATGATTTTTAATTGAAATAATCAAATGTACGATTGAGAAAATTGCATCTGTTTAAGTGCTGTTGTGCATTACGTTTTAGATATATACGATTCGTAAAGCACAACAGCACTTAAACAGATGCAATTTTCTCAATTGTACGTATGCTTATTTCAATTAAAAAATCATCAATTTTTATCCGTGTACATTTTAACAAGCAAAGTGAAACTTCAATCATATAACCCCCCCTTTTGACGGAACACTTGACGTTTCCGTTTGTAATCCGTGTACCTTTTTTACGGCTATGGCGTCGCGCTACAAAGGTTTACGCATGCAGTCGATTGTTGCTGGCCACTTTGAAACAATTCAACTCAGCTCTGTAAGCCTGCGTCCACGAAATAAATACGCCATTCTATCGTTTCTAGCTGCGGCCTCGAAATTAACAACGTAGCTTAGTTTGGTTTAAATCTATATGCGTTAAGCTGAAACACGGATTCTTTCAATCAAACAATCAATCAATCAATTTATTACAAGGAGCCTTGGCCCGCAGCCGTATGGAGGTTCTGTCAAAGGGTTTTAGCTAGCGTTAACCACACCCGGTCATATGCCCGATGAAGCCCTAAGGCCCTAACGGCCGGTTCTTTCATTTTGCCCTTCAACAATCAACTTTTTAGCAAATACATAACACGTGCATGAAGAATGGATCTGGAGTTTGCTGAGTGGCATTGTTCCCTACATGCATACGAAAGATGTTGACATTCTGTCATTAAAGTTTCATGACCAAGCGTAAAATGGAGGAGGAAAAAACACATGGTTACAACATGCATATTATCGAATCAATACATACCTGAAAGATAGCACAGTGAGTGGGCGGTAAGACTTGTGGCTGGTGTTGTGGATCAGTCTTGTTCCCCAAAAATCATTGTAAAATGCATTGGTCCAAGCTGTTTCCGGTCCTAAGTCATGGTTGTTGACAATGGCTTCGGAATCATCGAACACAAATTCCCCATTCAGACTGTTGATAAAACACACAATGGCCGCCATGCTCACCACCATCACTGCTGCCCACACAGGTAACTGAGGAACCGGAAGGGAGGAATCCCAGGACTCGGTGTCATTGGGACCACGCCGCCCAGGCCACTTGCTGCTCGCGTACATGGTCTTGTTGTGATCGGCAGCATCCGGCAACATCACTGGCTAGTATGCGTCCAGAGCTTTAACATGATAATCACACACCTGAAATCACACAAAAACACTACGGTCAAAGCCAAGTAATGGTTTAGCGCTTCCAGAGGCAAAATAGTTACGAGAACCAAATCAAAAATTTAGTATTTCAAACAAGATATTTCATGAACTTTCACAAGTGATACAATGCTGCGACTCATACTATGAAAAGATGCGAATATGTAATCGGTACACTTGTTACCGAGCAAACGAGTGCCTCACTCAGTATTCCACTGTACATTTAATTAGTTTTTTTTTTATTGCAAAACGAACGAGTTTGTGCATGTTGAAGTAGTTGGGCACCCCTTCATTTGCAACACACCCTCGCTGCAGGAATTTTTGTGGTGGTTTTTGTATGTGTATCCGTTTATTTCTGCGATACAAGTTATACACCAGGCAAATTAGAAAAAGAGGTAGAAAAAATAACACAAAGCTGAAAATTGGCACATGTGTCCAGAAATTTACCTGCCTACAAGTTTTGTCGTATTGAAGTTTTTCCCAGCAATGAGAGGTTTCCAGATGTAGCCGAAAATGCATTTTCTGGCGGCCATTTTCCAAGATGGGATTGTTGGCGACTTTTGATATATTATTTGGGTATGTTTCCTGGATACATGTGCCAATTTTCAGCTTTATGTTATTTTTTCTACTTTTTATCGTACAAAAAACTGACGACCCAAAATTTTGACTTGAATCACGTGTGTTTTTAACTTACGTTTATGTCGTGAAAATGAAAATTAGGCCCTAGATTCAATTCGATCTAGAATCAGGTGCACGCAAGATCTGTACACCAACGATCTCCCAATTAAGTCATTATACATGGAATTAGTGTTG
>JAHWFP010077377.1:105051-115490 GCA_023313725.1 Lithobius niger
GTTTAATTTGCTTTAACTATCAGATTGGTAAAATTATCTCGCAACTAAAGCAAAGTGAAAAGAAACGAAAGCAAAACGAAAAGAAACTAAACCAAAACGAAAAGAAACTAAACCAAAAGGCAAAGAAACTGAAGCAATCCGAAACATAACGAAACCAAAGTGAAAGGAAACGAAAGCAAAGTAAATATAAACGAAACCAATTAAAAAAACCTGTAGGTTGCGTTTCGCGTTAGAATAACAAATGGAAGACTAATTTCGTTTATACCAGGGCTGTGACGTCACGCTAACTCAGCGCCACGCTACATTTCCGGTAGGTTAAATCCCGTTAACCAACACCGGAAGTGTGAGTCATCGCAAAAAGTGTGGGTTATCAAGTTACACAACACTTTGCCGATAACCCACACTTTTGACACTTCCGGATCACGCGACCGGGAACGCACACACCAACAACCAAATACAGCGTGCAAAAAAAAACGTAACGCAATAAAAACGTACAAAACTAATTACGTAAAATGAATGAAATCCGACCCCTGCAAACTCTCACATGTCTGGTCCATAATCTAAGCTTGTTCACTCGCGTTACCTCCCCACCCCCCTACTCCCTCCCTCCCTCCACAAACTGAAATGGAATGACCTTCAGTCATACCGATACCCTATTACCGAATTTTTTTAACAATTCTCAAACTACAAATGCACAAAATGAATTACGTCCCTTCTCAGAATGTCTTATTATAATGTCATTGTATCCCTGCTGTCTCACATGTCGAATTATACGCTCCAAACACAATAAGGCTTCGATAAGCACGAGCGAGGTTCCAGCGAAAAACCAAACCCAGCTTGCGAACGGACGCTTGCCTAACTCCCCCCCCCTCCCTCCACAAAGTTTGACTCGTCCGTCATCACACACTTCCCCCTCCGCAAACTAAAATGGTATGACCTTCATTCATATTGAGGAAACTGACGATCACGTTTTCTTGAAGCAATTTTCACAAAACACAAACACGTTTTAATTAAATACGAGTAAGCTGGACGTCCCAACCGTGATATAAATCAGTTATAGTTTATAACCGATTGGTTATCGATTTTTAACCCAGGGCTGGGATGATTTGGCTGGCGAGTATTTGGATGTCTCACCAGCCAAATCATCTCAGCCGTGGGTTAAAAATCGATAACCAATCGTTTCTAACCAATAACTATAACTTATTAAATTAGTTAAATAGATTGATTTGTGTTAGAAATTATTAAGAAATTAGAAAAGAAATTATCAGTCCAGGAGGGGGATTATTGTCCTGCACGTGCGGTATTAACGGGAGACAATGTCCTTTATGCGGTTGACTTAGGGAAGATTCGCACACTAAAGATTCATTCGAAAAAGGTCTATTCCCCTTCAGCTAGGTAAATTATATTTAACTAAATTTTACAACTCAATGGAATGGAAAACTCTCGTATTGTAGCATCTCTCGCTCGGACAAGTAACTAATTGCTATCGTAAGTCAAAACTCAATTATATATACTTATGAGTTGAGCAGTTGTAAACATAAGATCAACTGTTTCGGTTAACATCTTTTCAAGGTTTTTCGGAAACCAAAAGTTCTCTTAGTTTTTTTCAAATAACCATGATCGAAACCGAATTTCGGTTACCAGCATAACCCTAGCCAGAATACATCCAGTAGCTGTTGCGTGCCAACAGAGTTCGTACAAAGTCTTAAATTTCTTGAAAAGTCCTAAAGTTAAAAACCGAAAGTTCAAGTCACTGGGTCAGACTTGGTTACTGTGTCATTAAACCACTGGATCACTGGGTCACGAAGCGTGTGATCCAGTTCCACTCTGGAAACAAATTTAGGCGCAGTTTCGTAAGACGTTTGATAAGCAGACTGGACTGAAGAGTTGCGAATTCATTAGTTTGACAAGAATAAAACATGATCGCAAAATGAATCAGTTCTAACATGTAACGCTTAGGTCAATGAAACTTGCATTAGATGGTAGAAGAAAATTCAGCAAAGCAATGATTTGCCTAGCTTCTGGGATGGCTTCGTTATTTCCGATTTCGATATTACTAAAGTGGCATTATTACGGAGGACCAATAACTAAGATCGTAAGATTTCTTTGTTTGTGTGTGTGTGTGTCGCCAGATCACCGAGATTTCCACTACTAATTCTATTCTATTGATGTCCGCAATGGGAAGTCCGCAGTGGGATACAGAACTGATTTGTCTCCCGGTTCTTATTCTTTGTTTGTTCGTTTGTGTTCTTTCAAACCGATTTGTCTGAATAAGTAACAATGTTAACTGTGTTTTCAACGAAGATGGACAGTACTGGTGACGTCATGTATTTTTTTTTTGGAATCTCGATAATCTTAACTACGACCCCATTTATAACAATCATCTGCTATTCTTAGAAATATCGGGGGACTTTTAACAATGGGAATATATAAGTATGCTCTGCAATTCTTGCAAATTACGGGGGGGGGGGGGCGGGGGCTTTCAACAATGGGATTACATAAGAATGGAAAGTTTCCTTCAACAATAGGACGTGCATTCAAATAAAAGTTAGATTCAAACAGAATATATTTCTCCAAATAACCGTTACTTTTGCTGTCATTACTTCTTGCAATATTCTTAAAACTAGGCCAATGAGGGGGGCTGTCCTAGTCCCACTAAATAACATGTAGCCAATCCTTGTTTAAGATTTTGGTTCAGTGTATACATTTCCAGGACCATGAGTTCCTTTAGGAAAGCCTCGATGCAAGGGTTTGGTGGATTACAGCACTCAATAGCCACGCATAGTTTTTGCAACATTTACATATATGTTTCAAAGAATGTATAAAAAAAAACGGCTCACACGTGGGGGGGGGGGGGACAATATGTATACGTTTTAACTAATGTTGCAAAATTGAGCCACACATGAAAGCCAACATGGAAGCAGGTACCTTTAAAGCAAATCTTTAACGTAAACCTTTTTAAAATTTTTAAATTCTTCTTTAATGTGTTCGAATAGTGGTTTTGACTTGGGCAGTTTTGCCTGCATTCTGCTGCCTGTTTCTACTTTTATGCAATTTTAACTGTATGTTTTGTTCCCATGATAATGAGCTGGAGTCAGCTCGAAACATCGGGTATAGTATTGATATTGTGCACTTTTGGCTTCTCTGCTCTGCAAGATCACCTTTATGCAAATGTCAAACCTATCATTAATCCTTTAACTGTTACGTTCATTTTATATCTTCTCGCCAAAAGTAGGAGTGACCTGGACGGGACTCGAACTAGCAACTTGAAGGAGCTCTTTAACGTGAGGCATACGTCTCTACCAACTCGGCCACGGCCGTCTCTGGAGTCGGCTTGTTAAGGGAACCTAGTATTGTTGTCGTTCCTCCATTGTTGGCCTTCTTGCGCACAGTTTAGAGTATGTTTTAATACTTAAAACTGTAAGCACAGCACTCGAAAGGTTAACTTGTGTTTGGAAAAATTCTTTCTTAAGGCAGTACTAACTAACATTAATAACGTTCTTGTTGACGATCCTTAGAACCTTGTTGTGTTTGGCTCAAACAAAAGTTCACAAAGCCATTTCAACGAAATCACAGCCAACCCTCAACAAGCCAACCTAAACAAGCCCCTTTAGTTAAGTACACCTCCGTTTTTATGTAGGAATTCTTTTAGCTCAGTAATATGAGTGCCAGATTTGGGTACTTGGGCACCATCAGGTCGATCGAAGTGCGTTGAGGTTTTTTATTTTTTGGAGGGGGGAGGAGGAGGAGGATAGTACGGAATCCAAGACCGTCACCAAAATTGAGAAAATAGTGCATATAAAATCTCAATAAAATTTCGATAGCCACAGTTACTCAATCGCACCCTTTGTTTCCACAGCCCGCGCACTGGTTAGCTAGTTTGTGTGTTCGTTGGCCGGAAAGGGGAACCATTTATTGACCAAGTGCCAATTTACGAAATAAATTTCACAGTTGCAAGACGTGCCACTGTTGTTAAAACGGCAAAATTACAAAAAAAAAAAAAAAAAACCCTTGCTATTCTGTGCGATACGAGGTAATTGAAAATTGTGCTTGCTGATTTTCGATTCGCACCGAAACGTCTATATGATGTCAGGAACTTGTTGTTTTTTTTTTTTTTTGGTATTTTTTTTTAGGGCTTTTGAAGTTACCCACACTTTTTACCAAATTTATACCAAAACGGGAACGGGAGGAACAGCGTTCTCTCGTGCTACGTCTCCATTAATTTTTACGATAAGTCCACAACATTAGGGTGAATTAACTGGCTGGCAAGCCGTCTAACGAAGCCATGTGCTTGGGTAATGGTGTGTGCAGTTTATGTTCCCGCTGCTGACCTTTAACCGGATTGTAGTTGATGCCGCTCGCGAGCTATTTCTCAGGTGGCTTTGCAGGTTTGTATGCAATGGTCGTGATAGCACAAGACACTGTTCCCATTCTAAGCGTTGCTTCTGATTCTGTGAGATGATGACTGGCACGCGAATGGTGAGATGATGGTTAACAGTATTATTAATGCAGATATTACGCACATGGTGTGTACGCGGTCTGCGTGCCATTAAAACCGTTCAAGAGTATCTTAGGCCTCTGGCCACCGCGGGGAGGGGGGGGGGGGGGGCCCTCTATACCTGCCCTTTGCCCTTTTCGCCGACGTTCGCTGGAGCGGTGATGTAAAAGAGCCTACGAAAGGCAAAAAAATAACGGCTAAGAAGGTGGGGCAGAAATGGTTGAATTCCCAAAAGGGGGGGGGGGGGGGGCAATGAGGGGTAAAAAGAGTTTAAAAACACCAAAAAAATAAAAAGAAAAAGTTCCCAGAAAACAGTAAAGTTGCCCCTGCCCTCTCAAGAGCATGTGCACGTTCCTGCATAGGTTCGTCCAGCCTGTTCTGGGTTTCTTCGTATCATAGTGGTACTTATCAATACCACTGTGAGTGACCATAGTACGACCAAGGAATCAAACAACATCTGTGGTCTGCAACCCTATCTGTTGGACTTCTGGTGACTCAGGGACCTCCTAAAACGTGGTGGCACTATATAGGTCCGTCCTTCGTAGCAATTTCAGCTCTCAACGTAATGACAAAAACTGCAGCTTTCTATTTAATCCATTTTAAGATTATTTAAGATGATTTAAATAGCTGTTTACGTTATTTTGTTCTGTCTGTGTCATGCTTTCATGCTGCTTGATTTCGCCCTTGTCAGAGGTAGAGAGATATAAGGTCAATGAGGTCGGTTGCCCTTTGGCCTAGAAAAGTGACAGTCCCTCGCCACGTTTTATATTTAGGTCTGCCGTCATTTTGACAGCAACTGATAAGAAATCTCCAGTGAATCGCAAAGAAATCAAAAAGTAAAGGGAAAAAAAATTAGTTTGAAACCAAAACGTGAAAGGGATAAATTGGTTTACCGTAAAAATAACTCCATGTTAGTTATTAAGTTTAACATTTAATATACAATAATCACAAGGTAAAGGGTAAACGAAGCAAGCAGGCTGCATTAAAGACGGCCTTGTAAGGATACACAATACACTAATCTGAGAAAGAAAGGAAAGTTCTTTCCTTCTCTCAATAGTGCATCTTACATTCTATATTGAAAAAGAGAAGCCCCAAAGTGCACAATGTCAACACAACCCGACGTTTCGAGCTGACTCCAGCTCATTATTGAAGGAATAAAAAACAAAATGCACTTAAAATTGCATGAAGGTGTAAACAAACAGCCGAATGTAAGCAAACCTGCCTAAGTCAAAACAACAATTCGAACAATTTTTAAAAAGGAGAATTTAGAAATTTAAAAAATTTAAAACAGAGGAAGAGGAGAGTGACCTTTTTGTACTGGAAGCGAGTAAGAAACTTTGTGCTTCCAGCACTCTTTTTTAAAAATTTTTTTGAATTTAAATTATCCTTTTTAAAAATTGTTCGAACTATCGTTTTGACTTAGTCAGTTTTGCCTGCATTCGGCGGTTTGTTTCCACCTTTATGCACTTTTAAGTGCATTTTGTTTTTTTATTCCTTTGATAATGAGCTGGGGTCAGCTCGAAACGTCGGGTTGTGTTGACATTGAGCACTTTGGGTTTGTTCCCATAAACCTGGCAAGTCAGAAGACATCATTAAAACAAAAATTAAGCTTAAATCTTCGTTAAATAAACGCAGACCTATTTCCGTTGTCTTTTGGACTTAAACGTCAGACTGTCTGAGCGAAAATTAACCCTCGAACTTTGAAACCAAAGGGCGAAGCACTGCCGTTCAGCTACACTGATACGGACCAAAGGTCGAAGGTTCAATTTCCCGTTCAGGCATATATTCAAATCCAAAAATACAACGGAAATAGGTGTGCTTGTACAGGGTGAGCACAAAACAAAATTACGACATTCTAAAAATGTATTATTTCGACACCGACACTGTAAACGGTATCGTAGTGCGGTTTGTTTTACTTCTAGGGGACAAAAATAGCTTTAGGACTATTGATTGTTTTCGAGATCAACACACAGCGAAATTCAGAAATTCGTTATTTTCATCGATTCAATCCAAGATATCCACTACAAATGCCTTATGACATGGTTTATTATCTGGTTTCACCGGTTCGATGCAGGGTTTCCACAAGAGGAGAAAATTTCCACTTTGAGGGAACTTTGACAATTCAGAGGAGAAAAAAATGAAAGAGAAAATGGGAGGGAAATTAAATGCAAAATATTTAATTGGGGGAAAAAATTCAATTTTGAAAATACATTTAACTCACAACTTCATTAAAATCACAATTAACTCACAACTTCAAGAAATGATTGTTGAAGCCTACAGTGATCGATTTTTTTTTTCTGTAGAAGGCCTTCCGCTCCTCCAACTGAGGGCTTCTAATACAGCTCAGTGATACAGACGTAACGACAGCAACGCTCCTCCGTACTGCATCGACTCAGAATTCAAAAAATGATGTGATATACAAGTGTGGCAGATTTTTCCATCGTCGATAGCACCACTCGTTCTCATTGGACTGGATTTGGCTGGAGTTCGAGCGGCAAGGCTATCGGCCCCAGGAACCGAGTGGGTTCGACAAAGCTAGAAATCTCGTACACCCAGGATTTAGATTTGTAAATCCGTTGCAAATCTTGTACAAATCTTGAAAATCTAGTATAAATCTTGTAAATCACGTTAATCTGGTCTAAATAATTTAACTCTTGTAAATCTGTAAATCTTGTGCAAATCTTACAAATCTGTGTAAATCTTTAAATCAGCTGCAAATCCGCGAAAATCTTGTAAAACTTCATGTAAATCATTAAATCTTTTGCAAATTTTTAAATCCCAGAAAATCTGCAAATCTGTTTGAATCTTGCAAAACTTCATGTAAATCATTAAATCTTACTTAAATCTTTTTTTAAATCTTTAAATCACACCCAATCCGTAAATATTCGTAAATCCGTCGGAAGATTTACAGATTTACAAATGTCGTACACTTTTTTTGTCTTTGTCGAACCCCTCACCAGGAACCCACCCATACGCAGTGAGAATTCAAAATTACTGCGTACTTCAAATATATACGCTGTTTTCATTCCAACTGTTTTATAATAGCTAGAATTTTTTTAGGCAGAGAGGGATTTTTCAGCAAAAAAAGAGGGAAATGTTAGCCAACTGAGAGAAAAAGAAATTGGTGTGCCGTGGAAACCCTAGTTCGATGGTGCAGCTTCTCCATATTCTGTTCTGAACCAAATCATGCACATCAGAAATGGAACTGACCCGTGGGTCAGTGGGCTAAATGGATGACACTTTTATAGTGGGTCAAGTGGGTCGTGGGTCAAGACGTTCACCCACCGACCCACGGTAATCTTACGGTAAAGTTGTCTCGACATAATACTCTTTAAAGATTCTTCTTACTCTTTCAAAAATAGTTTCTCCCAGAAGGCAAAAAATCCAAAATAAAGGCACAGGGAACCGGGTTGGGGGGGGGGGGGGGAAGGAGGACCCTTTATATACTTGTATTTATTACTGACCTTTTTTTTAACGTGTTATACTATATTATTTTTTCATAGCGTGGGATGGGTCACGGATGGTGGGCAACATTTTGTTCTTTATTGGTTGGGTCAAGTGGGTCGTCGTGGGTCAGGGTTCTAGTGGGTCAGGTGGGTCATGGGTCGGAAAAAGTGACCAACTTCCATCTCTGATGCACATCACTTTCTGCAGCACACATACGCCATTTTGGGAAACGAACGTCGCGCGAGGTGCATGCTGGTCAAACTGATTCGAAGACGGAGCGTCGTAAAACTATTTGAGTGTCTCTTTGAAGTAAAACAAACCGAACTTCGACAGCGTTTGTCATGTTTAAATAGTACAGTTTTAGAACATGGTCATTGTTTTGTGTTCATAGTACAGCATGTTTATTTATCAGCAATCGAGCCCATTTGGCCTGCCGTCTTGTTATTAAATCACGACTAGATGTGGCTTGTGCTATGCACCGGCGGTGTTTGTAGCCCGGCGGTTTTATCTTTTTTTTTATCTGGGAAAGGCAGAAAGCAAACAGCGTTTTCAATATTTAACCGAGTTCGCTAATCCTTTAATTTTAATCGTCCACAACTACAGAACCGTTAGCCAGCGTTTAATATTAAGTTGCGTAATACCTGAAGCATTATTTTATCCATTAAACGTTTAAGATAGTCAGTTCAACAATCATTCCGTTTACAATCGTCGAATACCCTCATTACTAGAAGAGATTGTTGTAAGTAGTCACCTGCCATTCCGCATTGTTTGTGCATGGTGGTGGCCCTTGTGTCCGTTTCACAACACTTGCAGTACTGCAACTCGTTTTTTGAAGCTTGGTTTACCTGGGTATACATTTGGGAATGACAAATTTCAGCCAGATCTATCGCATAAAACATTTGATCTCGGTGGCAGAAGTTTTTATCAGTTTTACTTCCGTTGAATAAAACCGGAAAAAAATGAAAAATCTTTACGCCCTTTTGCACCTCGAAGCAGCTAACACATTTCACTGAGTATCAGCTGATGGTGTAAGGGCGCAAAGACCGTCTATTTCAACAAATTCTAAGCTGATAGGCTGCATATTTATTTACCCTCATCATCGTCAAATGCGCGAAAACCGTGAATCCATAGACAGTTGTTGTTTTTGGCTTTTACGGAGCACAAACCCAAACTGGGTTACCTGCCCCACGACGATTAGAGGGACAACGGCCATTGCCCGCCAAGACTTTGACTTTGACTTTATCGAGCTGTAAGACCCCAGAGATCATGCGCTCAAAACTAACCTTCTTAACTAGCTTAACAAAGATAACAAAGAATGAATTATGACTTTCTAACGGTAATGTCTGACAATGCGGACTTGGTTGGCGGCCTACTAGCGTGGTCCTTGATGTGTAAGAACATTTCAACGTCAAGCTTGAAGCAATGCCAATATTACTGCGCAAATCAACCAGTAAACAACACAGAAGAATGCGTGCAAAGGTTTGTCAGGAAACGTGGAAAACATTTTCACCAACAAACTAGCAGAAAAAGTTTCTTCCCGCAATGTTACTCTAGACACAGGCTAGTGTGTCACGCCGAGTTGGGCAACAAACAATACAACAAACATCACATCAAGTCAATTGTCGAGGTTGTAAACCATTGTAGCGCGACACCATAGCGTCAGTGTCTTATATCTTGAAGCATAGTTGGGCACATTTCAGGCACTTGGGGAAAAATAATAATGCGGTACAAAAGCTTAAATTGTGTTGAAATCGAGAGCCACCTGACAAACATTAACTCGTGTAGGAATGCCAGCTAGCTAGCTAGTCCGCTCATCCCCATGTCGAATCCCATAGGGTGATTATTCATCGCTACCGAGATAACGGGAAGGCTTCCAGCTAATGGACGAATGGGTGCAGTACAATACGAACTGCGTACCTTTAATGGTTTAGAGCCTAGGGGCCCAACGGGGATGGCGTGGGGGGGGGGGGGCGTAAGTACGAAAATATTGTTCTAACCATTGTTAGTATTGTCGGCATCGTCTCTCAATGGACGGCCGAAGTTCGGACAATGAGAACGTGTATACTGACGTGCGTGCCTAGACGCACACTATATCAATCTAAACAACGTTGCAAAGAAATTGTATTCACGTCCAATTCAAGAAAAATAAACCAGCTGTAAAAACAAAGCAAAATAAACAAAGCCAAAAACTGGTAAAGAGGCTACCAAGTTGAGTGGTTCGGCCCTTCAAAGGAGTGATATCAACACACCAATACTAACTAAATAAAACAAATTACAACAAAATTAAAACCAAACCAAAAACCTATAAAGAGGTGACTTAAGTTGAGAATGGTTCGGCCTATAGGCAAAAGGTAGTAGCAAATTGTTGAAAACCAATTTCTTGACGTGGCACTTTATTACACATCTGCACGGTAGTGGAGTTGAGTCAATACACAATTAAAAAAAAAAGAGTGATATCATATCAAAAACCAAAACTGATAAAAGGGGCCGCCAA
>JAHWFP010077377.1:127309-138928 GCA_023313725.1 Lithobius niger
AATAATAATAATAATAATAATAATAATAATAATAATAATAATAATAATAATTTTTTGTCACGAATAATAAAAGAGTTGCGCTAATATTTATTTGAATTTTTTCAGGAACAGGAAAACGGGATAACCAAGTGGCAGCATGCAATATCAGGTTTTCTTACGGCTAGAAAATAGCAAGGCTGTAGCCAAAGAAGAACGATAATTTCGGTATGACAAGAATCGCCAATAGGCCATTTTCACCGTACAAACTTACTTCCCGTTCAGGCCACGGATTAAACGAAAGAGACGGCCATGCTGGAGGAAGTAACGTCATATTCACTCTACCTGTCATCGACGTAGCTTACTTTTTAATAAAGTAAATGCTTTTCTCGTCGTTCTTTTTATGAATTTGTTGTTTTTATTGCGACAACAACGGCTAACAAATGTAAACAGAACACTTTTATTTTTTTTAACTCCATTGTGTGCAAACCCACTATATCACGTGCTTCCTTGCAGCACTCTGATTTGCTGTTGGGCTACTTTGGGGGAAGTGGTAAATATGACGTCACACCCTGGTGCGCATCAGTATATTCTTCGAAAAAACAATACTACCGGATCTCGGGAATGAACCATCTTTTCTGGTTCTATCTTTGGCTGTAGGCGTTCCAGCCACACCGCGTCCGCCAGCCTTGTTTAACAGGGTAATAATAATTTTTGTCTGTTTTACACCTGTGTCGGTGTATCGGATAAGATCGGTTAAAAGTGGTGTTTAGGTACATCCCTACCTGACATGAATTAAAAAAGCTCCACACGTTTTATTTTCAACTTCCATTTATTTATTTTTTAAATAATTTCGCTACATGTAGCTGTCACACGGTAATAATGAAGCTGGGCCTTCCTAGCCGATTTGTGCGTCACAAACAACGAGCGAGTGAAATAAATCCATACTAATCAACACGAACTTCCAAGTGGCGTTTCAAGCAATTTTCAGTCTCGTCTGTGTTCTGAAACTCATTGTTTTATAGATTTCGTAAGTGGGCATTCGGCCAATTCGTCCGCAATTCTTCTTACGTATACATATAAAATCCATCTTTCCAGTCTCCAAATGCTTCTATTTCGTGTTTAACGTTGTGCCAAAAGAAATGATCTTTAAAAAAAATAATAAAAAAACTGACTGAAACATAACCAACTGAAAAGCACCAAAACTCGCACTTGTGAATCAAATGAGATAAACAAAGGCAGCTAAAACAAATAACTGGCGATAACCAACTAATTTGGCGGACTACTTCACGATCCATGGTGGGAGCGGGGAGACGAGGGGTGGCAAAATGCAGCCGAATACCACAACTAGTAATAAATAGTTGGTGCAAATTCATAAAACTTGAAAATGAGAATTTTTGTTTACTTTACGCAAGATGAGCATTTTCGCTCTTTTATGGACTATTTTAGTTAGAGTCCCCGCGCACAAGGCGACCACGCCGCGCGACCAGGTCGCTGCAGCCAACGAGAATGCTTACGGCACATGTAGCAACGCGTACTTGGCCGCCGTGGCCAAACAGTCGCAGCGGCCACTGGGATCCGGGCGACCATACTTGCTCCATGTTCATTTTTCACCACGTGATCGAGAAGTATCAATGAAAAACGGACGTGGCCGCGCGGCCCATCACCGTGTTTTTTGGCCGCGACTACAACTGGCCGCGTCCTGGCCGCTCGGTGCGCGGAGGCCCTCAAAGACAAGTGCGCGACTGTTAGCTAAGCTGCGCCTGCGTGGCCACTGAGCCGTTGGTGGGAATCGGGCAAGCAGGAAAGCCTCCTCATTCCCCCATTGCCATAGCAACCAGCCTTATTGCTAGTTTGCTTTGTGTCCCAGTTGCGGGCTGCATTCAGCTCAGCTGGTGGCTTCGCTACACGAATGCAAAATTCAAGTCATTTCCTGAAGTTGACGCAAGTTAATTTTAAACGAAAGAAAATTTTAAATGCTTCCTTAAATGGTCCTATACTTTCAAAAAGGCGTGTTAGGATTGAAAATAGTAAATGTAATAGTATTGGATTTGTTTAAGAAGTTTAACAAATTTCAAAAAAAGGGTGAAAAAAGTTAATACAATATTATAGTTTACTTCAAATTTTTTTAATGTATTACTAGTAATTTTGCGAGGTGAGACTTATGAACTCGTGTTGCATCTTGTAAAATTTTGTGTAAAACCCAGGTACCCGGAAAAACCAGGGTTGTACATTTTTTCAAAACCAAAAACCCGGGGTTGGTATTTAGACCCAGGTTTGGAAACCCTAGCCAGGAAAACTAAAGCTCCATTAGGATCAGGAAGGCAAGTGCACGGGTGCACTCCAACTCATTGGTTGGGAAAGCTTCGCGCTGGTGGGAAGCTGGAATCAATTAGAGAGCGAACTAACATATCCGCTAGTGGGCTGCATTGTGATTGGTGCATCCCAGGATATCCATCACGATCGCATAAATCCCCGAAACCAGAGGTCCCAAGATCAGATCAACAGCCGCATTATACTTGTAAGGAACCAAAACAATTGTTGATTTTATTTCTTAATGCAAGCGTGATGTCCACGTCCGGCAAGACTCCGAACCCACACCAACCATCTGGTTATGCGGGGCAGAAGGGACGGGGTAGGGCCAGGGAGTCAGCGGCAGCTCTGGCTTCAGGGATAAAGATGGAACTGGCAGAGGTGATATCGGGTCTCAGCCATGCATAGCCCTGGTGGGTTGGCCTTAATCTCCAGGGAGAATCAACAGCCCGCCACCATGACCGGATAGAGGCAAGCAGCCACGCTGGGGAAGGAAGAGGGTCGGATCGGCGGATAGGGGAGGGATGGACAAAGTGGCCAAGAAGGTATGTCGTCTCCACAACCACGGTGGGGGACAGGAATGGGAAAGAAGCAATACACCTATGTGGAAGCCCAAGTTTGATGGAAGTCGGATCGCACGATGGGGTTCTGGGCCAAGCCAACATGGGCCTAGACCATGATATATTGGGAAAAGGAATTGGATGACCGACGACCTTCAACTAAGGAAGCCTGGTCACCTCAAGGCAGAACGTGTGAAGCAGCCATGCGGGAACAACATCACACCCGTCATGGAGCATTCTTGGGAGCATGGCAGCTCCCTGATTTCGCTACCTGCAGACTCTGCACCACTAGCAACGCTCGACCTCCGGAAGTTCGAATAGGTTGCTCCAGACACGGAATAGCAGGTGGGACGAATGCCAGGGGTTGGGCACCATGGACCTCAGCGAAGGTGAAGAAATCTGGGAGCCAAGCGAGTCGGTGAGTAAAAACTGTTTTACTAAACTTGAATTTTTTTGAAAGACAACGGGAACAACCTGGTTCACAGCAAGTGCTAAGAAATGGTCAAAGATGTGGTAATCAGCAAGACTGGAAGGCACGGCAGTGCGAATTTTCATAATTTTTCCCTTCATGGAAAATGAAATATTTTGTGTGCTTCCTCGTTGGGCCTGAAGATGAAGAGTCGATGTAAGTATCGGTTTGTTTTAAACACGCAAACAGAAACACAGTCGTTTGCAATAATTGTAAATAGTGTTAAGGTGGCAAGTTGAATAAAAGGTTTTCACGAACAAGTGTCTTTTATTAAGTCTTAATTATGTTATGGCTAGGTGTTACACCTCGCATTTTGGGGTGAAGTTTTCGCTATTCTAAGCAAATAAGTATGGGAGGGGAGATGTAATAACCATTTACATAGCCAGTGAATACCAGCAGGGTCTCTAATAAGTCCGTGCCTGTATTCAGTTGCTAGGCGGAAATAACCAGGCAATGTGTAGTGGAAATAACCAGACAGTGGAGCGAGAGTGGAGCTTCGGCAACTTCTGGTGCTGTGAGTGTGGGACGATATGGTCTAATCAGTCGGGATCGTGATCTTGTGCGACACATGGTCATAAGACCACTAGACTTGTAGACCACCCAACCCACGAGCCATGGAAAAAGAGATATTTTGTGTCATCATTCTAAAGTGTAACATAATTTAACTTGAAATATCTCAAAGAAAAAAATCCTAATACTCTACAGGAACAAGATTCGCCATCAACGTCGAATTAATACGTGTAAAACAAGCTCTTGTTTTTAGGGATGGTGGAGATTGGTTTACACGTAGTAGTATACCACACTACTGGGGCCTGTCTTTTTCTTTTATATGTTCCTTAGACCATTAGGTTTTTTAAAGGCTTACTCCATATTTTATATGCGTACGCGTTTTTTAATACTAACTAGTTGTACCCCCGGCGGTCTAGCCGGTTCCCGAACACCTAATTACCAGTCGGAATGGCGCCGACACCCTCCTCCCTCTACTCCCCCCCACCTCCGCCCGCCCCCCCCCCCCCCACATTCTCCCACTGCATGGTCAGATTGATCCACCTCCCTGGTCACCCCTTTCCCCTTTCTCGCTTGAACTTCAGTAACACACACACCCCCACACATATGATGAATTTGCTCAGTGCCACCCAAGCCTATTATATATATAGGCTTACATAAGTTTGGACTAATGTTGCAAAACTGAGTCACACAGGAAAGCCAATATGGAGGCAAGCAACTTTTTCCTGTCATGCAATCCTTGTGATTGTTATTTATTATTCAATATAGGTATATTCGAGTTGTTCTGATTTATCAGTTTGTATAACACATTCTGTGACTGTACTAAACGGGAAACTGGTTTAAAAACGCTTTCACATAAATAATGAGCGAATGGGTCCCTGATGCCGCTGACCCAGTACAAAACTTTACCGCCTCTTTAAACCAGTAAAAATTTAATCGCAGACAGATAAAAATCAGACATGATAAAATACAGAGCATTTGTTTCACGATAGTGACAGTTGCATGAACACGTAACAATTTAATTGGCAGGTGTATAATTATCAGTCATAAAACATGCAGGAATTGTCTATTACAGCGAAGGTTGTCGGCTGTGCTACGTAAAAATCGAAGAGATCATTACGCAGTTTGTCTTTCATCACGATATCTTTCAAAACGAATCTTTGTCTTGTCCTTCTGACCTTCTGTACTTCACGCTCATACCAAATAGTTCTGAACTATCTCTTACTGAAAAGATGAAAATTTCAACAAATAATGGGGATCATTCCAAGTGCACAAACTGTAGGATGCGTCGCTTAGGAAAAGAGATTGATTTAGTCAACAAGAAAATACAATACGTCCTAAGGGGGATTCGAACATAGTGCCTTAGGCATAGTGCCACTGGATCATATTTGGCGAAAAAGTTGTCTGGGAAATGGTTGTGCTGGTGAAACAGCCGTCTGTGAACGAAAAAACACAATTTACTGCTTATTTCGTTTCTTTTATTAAGCTGTTTCTTCCAGCGATCCTAATTACTACACAGTTCGAATACACAGCATCCAGTTTCAAACTGAGTATTTGTTCACTCTTACTGGGTGGTGCAGTGTATATTTGTTTTTCACTGTGGTCTTCACTGCGCAGTTCGAATACACAGCATCCAATTTCAAACCGAGGAGTTGGTCACTGCACTGGGTCGTGCGCTGTATTTGTTCCTGTGATGGCCACAATGCACTTCGAATACACAGCATCCAATTTCAAACATAGTAAATTGTCATCGTTACAGAGCGGTGCATTGTATGTATATTTGTTCCTGTGGTCTGTTACTATGCAGTTCGAATACGCAGCGTCCAATTGCAGGTTGAATATTTGGTCACTGTCAATGGGTGGTGCATTGTATTTGTTCATGTGATCTTTGCTGTGCAGTTCGAAAACGCAGCATCCAATTTCAAACTGAGTATTTGGTCGCTTCCACTAGATGGTGCCCTGGGTGTGGGAGGTTTGGATCTGTTTGTTCCTGTGGTCTTTACTGCAGAGTTCGAATACACAACATCCAATTTCAAATAGAGTAATTGGCAACTGTTAGTGGGTAAGTGAATTGTAAGGGTGTTTATTCCTGTGGTCTTTACTGTACAGTTCGAATACACCGTCCAATTTCAAATAGAGTCAACTGGTCACGTTTAATGGGTAGTGCATCATACTTGTTCCCGTAGTCTTTGCTTTGCAGTTTGAATACACAGCATCCAATTTCAAACTGTTTAACTGGTCACTGTCACTGCAGTCACGCATTGCATTATATTTGTACCAGCGATCTTTACTACTCAGATGGAATACGCAATGTTGGGACGTAATTCTAGTTTAATTCCTAACTGCACCGATGGCTACAATTGGGCTTCCAAAGCTTTGCCTCCCCGGGCAGAGTCCCCATAGGATACCGTTCTACCTACAAGATGTTCAAGGCCACTTCTTGTTGTTCCTCATCTTGAAGAAGGAAAAAGAGATTAGTTACGCAGTTAAACCGATATAATGGTGAAGGCAAGGAAAACTTTTACAATGCATGTACAGTTAGTACCTCATGTGGCAAATAAACAACCAACATCAAAGGCCGCACAAATACATGAGTAGTTCTCAGTGCTGCTCCTTTTCAAGTCAAGGATGTACCGGTATGCTACGCAACTCCTGGCTACGTATCACTTCTCCAAGAACTATCAAGTACAAGAAGGAATACAGTTCTTTAAGTGATATCGTTTCACATCAGAAACTGCCACCTATGGCTGCTTTAGCTGTGCACGAACTACAATGCCCATAGTCTATGCCTGCTCTTGCATCGAATTAACTATAGGAATTTATCCATTGCACTGCTAGTATGTTCCCGCAACTGCACAAAGGTACTCCGCCATACTAAACTGCAACAAAATGGAATAGCGTCTGCACAGAACCGCATTAAAATGCAGAATGAATCCATAAGGTCTAAAATTCGGTTTCAATGGTTTGCCCACGTGTGGTTTGATTGATTACCCTAAACATGTGAGACACTGGCCGTTAATCTCACAAACCATTCAAGCACGAATTTTTCTGTCACAAATTCATTCAGGAAAAATCGTTAGGCTCTCAAGTGTCCGAATAACGGTTGGTCTGTCTACTGAGTTGGACCGACCTTACCAATCTTGCAATATTAAGCATCCATGTTGGCCTTCGCTGCCAATGGCATTTAATTAAAAGTCCGTAGAATGATACGACTGTTAACGAAGGAAAACAAATAAATGTAGCCTATACTTAAAGACAATAGATCATTAAGGGTTGAAGTTAATTACGCACAGTTAAGTCGTGTATTCGTGTTACAGCAGCAACCAATTTCAAATAGATCCTGTTACCGGGTCCTGGTAATAGGTCACTGTTAAACCCTCTCCAGACAGAAGAAAATTTCGTGCGAAGCGATGCGTAACTACGTGCCTACGAGGTCAAAATTGCTACAATCGTACAGTTGTTGGTGATGCGTTTAAGGACCAATATTGAAGTCATTTTTACACCATACTGCGTCGGCGTACAGCCGCGAGCAGCCAGTCTGGTTAGGACTTTACTGCGTAATGCATTGTGTGGTTGTTTGTTCTTGTGGTCTTTACTAGTAGTCGAATACACTGCATTCAATTTCAGAGTAATTGGTCACTGTTACTGGGTAGTACATTGTATGTTTGTTTGTTCCTGAGGTCTTTACTTGCAGTTCGAATACACTGCATTCAATTCAAACTGAGTAATTGGTCACTGTTACTGGGTAGTGCATTTGTATTTGTTCCTGTGATCTTCACTACACACTTCGGAATACACAGCACCGAATTTCAAACAGAGTAATTGGTTACTGTTAGTGGACGGTATATATTGTATGTTTGTTAGTTCCTGTGGTCTTTAGTATGCAGTTCGAATACACAGCAGCCAATTTTAAACAGTTCTTGGTCTCTGTTACTGAGTTGTGCAGTAAACTTGTTTGTTCGTGATGGTTTGTTAGTTGTTACGCAGTTATAGTAATAAAACCTTTGTTGCTTGAGCAACAGGACAAACAAGAACTGAATAGTCACCAACAGCCAGCCTAAAAAAAATCGCTTTCATTTATGCGATGACGACCAAAAGTTATATAAAGTTTCATAGCAGCACAATAAAAACACGAATGTAATTTAAAACAGATAATATAATATACATATAGAGACGATGCTCGAGGCATCCACCCACCCAAATTCCTCGGCGGCAGATGTTAAGTGGAAGAAGTACCACCATTATTACAGTTGTTTTTTGCCGCATGAGGGAGGAAACCGGAGTACCCGGCGGAAACCCTCGTCCAACGGGCAGGAAACAACCGGAGAAAAACCCGTACATATACTTCCCAACGCCAGGATCGAACCTGGGCCTGTACGAAGCCAGATATGTACAGCTGGGACCAGGACGCCTATCGAATCTGACGCCCCAGTGCTCGCACCTACCCGTGCACCCGAGATAGTAAAGAGAACAGAGCAAAGATACGTTGCCCAGTGGAAAGGGAAAGTAAATTTAGGGGACCCGAAATGCATTTTAGAACCACTCAGGCCAACGATGTAATAAAAATCTCACAAGAATTTGTAAATTTAAAATTCTATGAAAGCCCGGAACAGTATTTGATGATACCACTGATTCTGGTAATGAGTTCCAAGGCTCAATTACCCACAAAGAGAGAAAGTTTCTTCGGGTGTTTGATTGTACAAACTGTCGGTTTAGGCTCGTTGAGTGGCCTAGAGCTAGAGTAATATTTGTATTGCTTGGTTCGAAAAACATTAGCGCCAATGGATGATGGCCGTGCACAATTTTGTAGGTACGGATCAGGTCGGTCTTGAGGCACCTAAGCTCACATAATTCCAGGCCTGTTATCCGAAGGCGTTCAATATAAAGGCGCGTTTCGCAATCCAGGAAGCGACTTCGTAAACCTACATTGAACGGATTTGATCTGGTCAATATCCTGCAATAAGAAAGGCGACCAAACTCAGCTTGCATATTCCAATATTGGATGCACAAAGCCCTTAAATGCCCAAACTTTCTTCTTCAGGTCCCTGGCTGAAAAGTAGCGTTTTACAATTGCTGGGCATCTAAACGCAGACACTGTTATTTTGGTACAGTGAAGATAGAACCAGACGCCCTATACAGAACCAGACGCCCAAATCTTTAACTGCATCAATATTTGATAAAAATGTGCGTATCTAATGGGTAGGTTCTGTGATTCATTCTTCCCAAAGGCATATTTTGGCATCTGGGAATTGAAATCGGCAGGTGCCATTCTGTAGGCCATATTACCACCGATGTAATTTCACGTGAAAACGAGTCACGCTTTCGAATACACAGCAGCATCTACTTTCAAACAAGATTAACTGGTTACCGCGGTTTGTTCCTGTGACTTTAACACCGAGCCTGACTACGCTGTACCCGATTGTAAACACAGTTAAGTAAAACCAAAGTAAGGAAATCTCGTTCCATCTCCTTCTGAACCTCCCATTCCTTCCTTACCGACACCTCCTTTGGTGCCTCGAAGCAAAAAAATAAAGAAAAAAAACTTTCAAACGACGAACCCTGAAGTGATTCAGACGGAAAGACATAAAAGACTTCAATCTCGTGCAGCGCGCGGATAAACCTCCTTTCCTTGTTTGAAGACAAAAGTTTCTCCTTTCTTTCTCTCACGAAATTGTGCAGTTGGACTACAGAATTTTTGAAATGGGTTGCGTAGAGAGCACACAGCACCACAATTGGCCTGATTGGAACACCACTTGCAAAGAAATGGGGATTCTGAGAAACACTAAAGCAAAAACCAAATGAGCCAGAAAGCCAAACTCAAACCTACTTACAATGATAAAGGCGACAGACCTTCGCTGACGCAAGAACTTCTGGGGCCAGCAACACCCGACTCCCATTCACGGGGCAATTCTATTCAGCACAAATTAAAAACGGAGCCAAGGGGGCGTTACAAAGAGCTGCTTCAAACAATCCAAAATCTTCTGCCCGACTTGCTTGTCAGACGCAGAAGAACCTACGAAATGTTTGATTCCCGTGAAGGGTGCTGCAGATAATCCTAAGAATTAGCCCTAACCATGGCAGAAACAAATTAGCACCAGCACAAGAGAGGTATTATTAATCACTCTCAAAATGTTTAAAGTTCGCACTTTTTTGGATAAAGTTTTTACAAATCTTCGAAGATTTCCAATTGGAACTTTTATTAAACTTTCTTGCTCACAACAATGCATAGAAAGCCCATCTTGGGATTTATCTGGGAGAAAAAATCCCAAAGACCGAATTATTTTGTTAGGCCGCGTTCACACATTCAGGGCAAATGTTCGTCCGGGTTGCCGTCTGGGTTGCCGTCCGGGTGACAGATGACAACGCGAACGGCATTTGCCCTGAATGTGTGAACGTGCCCTTAAGGGAGCTACAATAATTTCTGGCTCAACAAACTGAAGAAGTTTACAGCATCCACTTATCCCCCCCCCCCCCCCCCCACACACACACACAAAAAAAAAACATTGGTGGGGGCTTTGAAGTGAAGAGGGGCTAGCTCAACCCTTTTCCCCCTCATCAAAATTGCAAAATATTAAATTGTCCGTCATTATTTGTGAATGCTCCAAGCAATCTAATGTGTACGTACATCTCTTTGGGTGCATTCCCGCCCAACACAGATTTGAAATATTTTCTGTTGCCCGTTCGACTTGCTCGTCGGAACGACCAAATAGAGGGTCAAAACGCCGAACTCGAAAGTGGAAAGATCGATAACCCAACTCCAATACTAAGTTGACACGATCGCTGAGGTAAGGTTAGGAGGAAACTAACGACCTTAATCCGGAGTTCGGCCACTACATTACCAGCCAATGAACCAGTTAATGGAGTTAATGTCTAAAATCTGAAAGAATAATCGGAAGAACATCTAAAAAATATCTGTAGTATATACGATAACCTTTGCGATTGGCTACGACTTGTGTCTGCCTTGCTTGCTATGGCTAGATTTTTAACACCAGGCGCCATAAATTCCAAACACTTCCGAAGGACGTGGCAGTTTCCATGTTGTTACACTCGCTTTGTATTCCACCGTTCGCACAAGGCCGTCAGGGAGAGAAGTACCACATTTCAGTTTCTGGCTTCAAGCAATGAGGGACTCTTGCGAGGCTTTTGCATATTGCTTTCCCATTAGCTGTTGATTTTGCTGGTGTCACTGACGTCACAATGCAGCTCGACAGCTTACGCACATGCGCACAAGCCAAACCAGACCAGAGCCAGCAACGTTACACGAAATATTGGCGGGGAAACAACTTAATGAGCTAGGGAAGGACCAACCTTCGTGTATACTATCGTTCCACTCGACTTTGGCTTCAAGCCAGCCGAGCCAATTTAACACTGCCAAAATCTACACATCATTAAAAAAGAATGCTGTGCATGTGAACCGGCGTCTTTAAAGATAATTTAAACGTTAGTTCTTACGAAGCGGCACATGCTGGATCTATTAGCACCACAAGGTTTATTTTTCACACATTTTGTTAGGTAAAAACTAAACTATAGTTTTTAACGTCCGTTTTCCACATAAGTTATAATGTTGCTCGTTCAACAACTGTCCGCATGGGGTCGCGACTCAGAACACGAGGTTGAATTATCTTGTAGAATCGTCCGTTATATCCCTGCTGATAGAAACAGCAACCGATCATACATTCTTTCAAGTATAGAATGTCTCTTTAATAGGTTTAGCTAAAGATTTATGATTTTTTTGTTCCGGGTATTCCCCCCCCCCCCCCTCTTCGGGCTACTATTTGACAAAGATTTTTCCGA